>CABFVZ010002609.1:36328-109292 GCA_902151445.1 Timema monikensis | reverse complement strand
AGCCAGTGACTCGTGCTACCCGGCAACTTCTACTGTACAGTACTATTTTAATTTTTCCTCCTCTGAATACTCATCGCCCCCAAATCGCCCCCCTGATAATCCAAATCGCCCACTTGGGGGCGATCGCCCCCAGGTTGGGAACCACTGGATTAGACTAATAATGAAATTAATCATGATTGATTTAAACATGGATTCTGATGGGAAGAACAGTATAAACTAGTTACTAAGATTTCTTAAAGTATTAATACATTCATACAGAAATTCATGTTATCAGAAGACGTCTCTTTTGATAAATATTATCAATACTTATAGAATAACAAATGAAAATGTTATTAATGTTGGTCGCAAAGAAATATGTTTGAGATTTCTATACTGTTCTTCTAAACAAAATCAGGATAAAGATGTCTAATCGCGGTGCTCCCTTACGGAGTAGGCAAGAAACTGTGCATGTAACTAAAAAAACACCCGAATTAATCCATCATCATAATTTTCTCCACACGTCCCTATCCTTGCATGATCCTATCGCTTCAACAACATTCATAAACCGAATCATACATACTATTTTATTCTTAAAACTCTTTATATTTTTATTTTTTAAATAAAGATCAAGGGTATAATAGTCTTAATTTTTTTAATAGCCTTTTCTTTTTCTTAACCTTCCAAGAGCTGAAGTGAAAATTAAAAAAAGTCACTAAGGCAAGGAAAACCTTTAGGGCGCTATACTTTATACTTATCTGTGAACCATTAGTATCATATCTACTATTCCTTGATGTACCTTACAGGTCTCGAAACAAAGATAATAAAAAAATGACCAACACTTTTAATAAGCCTTCAAGTCACGGTTCGTTTTTTATTCGCGCGTTGAACTCACATCGTGTTTATTCTTCATACTCTTGAAACAAATGGGATATTATTTATAGCGTCTCCTGAATAGTAGTCTTTGAGACAATTATAATCGATTACACCTCCTTTCCCCTCCAAGATACATTGGCCACAACAGAAAATATCACAATTACGCTCTACTGCCAATAAAGACTAACAGCGGTTTAAAGTATTTATCCAATAAGAACAGTATAGTAAGGGTAACGTTTAAGGAACTGCACACGCATTTGAATTTAAAATTCAAATGTAGAAAAAAACTCTTTTAAAATCGCATTGTCTAAAGCATCACTTTTGCAATATACTGAATTGCCGATGAAGGGAAGATCTGAGTTCGAATCCTGCTCGAGTGTGATAAAGTTGTTTTTTCCCCAAGAAAAAAAAATTGCCGTCAACCCTTCATGAAATTTCTGGTTAGTTTGCTATAGATTATACCTTCATAAACTTTATCCCATTAGTTTAACTATGTGGATAGCAAGGTTAGTATGACCCGGTGAACACAAAATTGTGTAGAAAATCTAGGGGACACATGGCTGCCTTCCATGTTAGTCAGGCGTGCTAGCCACACACCAAGCCATGTTTTGACTGTTTATGCTCACGGCGCTCCCCGCGGACAGGGCGCGCACTGCGCACCTTAGGTCGTGTGCTGTTGACCGTCACGCTCATGCAATGTAGTTATAGATTTTGTTCACGCACTCGATCGAGGCCACTGATGAGCCGCTACCAGAGAGGTAAATTACTGCGCATGCGTAAGGAATACTAATGGCCGGGAAGGAAACCCCCCCCAATCCTTATCATTCCTTTATTCCCTCATCATAATGTTTATATAAGTAGCTCGAGAAATAAACTCGATTAATTTTTCTGCTGTTCTAGCTGTTAGTTACAACTTATGTGAGACATTACCCCCCTCCTCCCTCCGACCAGTAGGTCTTAAAGCATGTCATTAGTTCATTACCAGAGTAGGTCTCCTCTACCTGTTTGACGCTGGACAACGACTTTACCAGCAAGGGTGGTCAGACTAACGTCTTTGGCCAAAGATCTCTCGTTTTTAAAACAGGAGTACAACGCACAATAGTGATGACAAACCAATATTTCAAGATTCGTTTGCTAGTAGTAACCATTTTAGGTCAAAAGTGACCAACTTGTCTTATTAACAAAAGAAGCCATGTTTCAAATAAGGCATAATTAATTAACTAATAAAGTTGTGAACGAGTGGGATTTGAATATAAAGTGTTAGGTGGTGTGTCTCAGATTAAGCTAAATTAAATCTTATGTTTCAGATGATAAGTACTCCATGTTCAAAGAACGCAATTTATAAGCGCGTTTTAGCAAGTGATCTTCATTTTCATATTTAAATTGACTAAAGCATATTTTAAGATGGTTTTTAAAAACTATCAAATAACATTATTACAGTTTGGGAAATGTTTTAAGTTGTAACAGTGTAAAACAAGTGATAAAAGTGATTTATTTTGTACTTGTTACGCTAGTTGATTTAAAATGAGTAAGGATAAATTTAGAGGCAGTGTACCCGCATTTTCGTGGAGAGAGTGAGAAATCATTTAGAGAAAACCACCCTCAATACACCCGACTGAAATCAAACCACGATATCCCCATCATCGGCAGTCTAGTCTATTGCGAAAGTAGCGCCTTAGGCCATGCAGCCACCGAAGCAAGTTAGACGTGACCAAACGTGACATTCATTTAATAAAATAGTGGAAATGTATACAAATTGACTTTTCTTAGGGGAAAAAAGGAAGAAGAATATAAAATAGTCCACCTCATGCTTCCCTAAGCTCCAAAATTAACGTTTTCCTTTACTTTTAAATATTATTATTATTATTAGCACCGCGTCTTACTACCCGTTCGGGTTATACGCACTTACGCTAATGTGTAATGGTAGGGTGATTGTGAGTAGAAATGAAGGACCTACAGTTTAACGTGGAATCCGAACCACGGTGGAGGCCTGGCATTACTTTTAAATAAAACTTCAGTAGGCTATATTTGGTTTTCAAATAAATAGTGTCCAATAAATATGGAAATCGAACTAAGGCAATGCCACCCAAAGGATCCAGAAGGCCCGGAGAAATGGAATTTTGGGAGCCCTCTCTCTTTTCCACAAAAAACCCACTGAATTTCCGTGCTTTGTTAATTTTTTCATCAACATTACATTTAAACTATTTTCATGAAAAAAGATAAGCGTGTCCTTTCATTATTTAGCTAAATTATTCTCATATTTAAAGCTTAAGAGCCTTTTTAGGTTTGAAAAATCAATAATAAAAAAGGAAAAATAAAAGCCTTGACTGCATATTTGCTGTGACAATGGCAAGACTTGTCTATGTAAAAGTGAATGGTTTGGGTCAAACAGTTCCCCCCATTTAAACCCTTGACCCACCCCACTTTCTCCTCTAGGCGGCCACGAGCTCAAGAGCTATAGTTTATCGCGCTAATGCCCCACTACCGAGCTTTATAGGTCCTCGTATTAATGTTCAACATTTAATATAAACATAATCATGAACAGCTCGTAATTTGTATCAAATGTTAATTTTAATATATTGTGTTCTAGTGTTTTTATATCATTTAATTGCATAACCACGTCACTGGAAAATTACATTTTATGAAAATCAGGAACATGTAACAAAAAAAGTAGCTCTTAGGTGATACAGTCATAGAACAGGATGTTATGAAAACAGCCTTTTATTTTTCACTACACATTGAATTTTATCTAATACTCAATCACTGAAACCTATTTTCTTACCCTACGTAAGGAACTTTTCTAAAATAAGGCTTAAGCCATTTTAGCTTTTTTAAAGATTTTTATTTTCTGTTGTAAATTCTTAACTCTAAGATTGTACTTGATTTAATTTACAAATATAACATTCTTTCAATGTTATAATGGAATTTGAGTCGTCCTCCATTTTTATTTCCCTTTCGTTAGTTAGTTTTCTTAAGATGTCATAATTATTCTTAGTTGCTTAAATTCTTTCAATATATTTCCTTTGAGCATCAAAATAATTTACAGTAATTTTATTAAGCAACTTTTGCAAAGTTCATTAAGTTAATTGTTAATGGTAGGGAAGAGGGTTGGAGTATAAACCTGGTTGTAATGAAACAGGACTAATCTCTGCTGACAATTACTGCCAACTGCCCCTAACGGCAATACACAATACTATTAGAGATCTTGCAGGTCACTAGAGTGTTAATGTTATCAGAGACACGTTTTGTACGGTGTGAATAGGAGATTTTATGTTATTATTATTATTATTATTATTATTACCGCGTCTTACTACCCGTTCGGGTTATACGCACTTACGCTAATGTGTAATGTTAGGGTGATTGTGAGATGAAATGAAGGACCTACANCTTACTACCCGTTCGGGTTATACGCACTTACGCTAATGTGTAATGTTAGGGTGATTGTGAGATGAAATGAAGGACCTACAGTTTAACGTGGAATCCGAACCACGGTGGAGGCCTCCATTCCCCACATTCACAAGATGTCTTGTCAGAGGTGAAGGAAGGGTTTGGTAATCAGATAAATTTGTGCCGGTACCGAGGATTGAACCCCGGCCGCCAGCACAGAAGTCTGAGAGATTTTATGATTGCGTTCCATTATAAGATTTTGTAAATTAACAATGTTGCCTACTTGGAGATTTCGAAGCTATTTGGCAAAGCGGGTTGCATCTTAAGCTTGGCGCTACTAAGCAGTTATCCAAGCAAGGGCTATTTTTTTTTATCTAATGATACTCTTAATTTGTTTCTCTGACGAGTTTACAGTTTCTATACTACTTCCACCTTGAAAACATTGACTTGCTTTTTAAAATCACTTTTTTCTTGTTTCCTATTCTAGATAGACATATGATATCACGGACTTTTTTTAAACCTAAATCCTGGCAGGAAGACTCCTACGGGCCAATTTTATGACCAAACTAAATAGCCTAGTCTGGATGTATTAAATAATACGTTTATAAGAAACTACTTCAAGATAAAAATAATAATGTTGTGACACTGTAGGAGTATTTTTAGAATTATTTAAGAATTTATGGTATTTGTTCCAACGTTATATCTCTAAACTCTCTGAATAAAATGTAGGCAACGTCGTTAATTTTCAAAAATTGTTTTCGTATCTTTATTGATAAATATAAAATATCTACAGTGTATTGATAAGTTATAATATTAAACGTAGGTTTTCTTATTATTATTTTTATCCTAATAGCTCTGAATTTGCTATATGAATATATTTTGTCAATACTTGTGACAGTTATTAGTGCAATTTTTACATTTAAATTGTTTTATTTTTGCCTGTTGTGAAGCGGTATAGCAATCGACCCCCCGTTCTTCCCCCCACATCTACTTAAGAGCATTGGTATCCACTGTCTTTTCTAACATACAAGAACAAACCTCTGTCAAAATCTGGCTAAATCAATTATCACTTCTAGCTAAACATTCTATTTGGCTCATCAGATATACCAGAAAGTCATTGGTCATGCATGACATGTTATAAGAGAATAAAACAAATGTAGATGGTTTTAAAAAGTGACAAAATGTGACAATTTTTCAATTAAGTTTATTTCTAAAAATAGTTTACTTACGTGTGCGTGGAATGTTTTCTTATTTTGTTATAAAACAATTTATCTTAATACATTCTTAGCGTATATAAAGATGTAGGCCTATAACTTGATGTATCTTTAATGTATAAAAATAATTGGGCTGAAAAGAGCTTCTTAATTGTTACAAATAAAAAAACAACTTGAGGTTCTATACAATTTCTGAAATGAGCAGTGAAACATTTTGGGCTCAATACATATATATATATTTTTTTTAAATCAGGCCAAACGCCATACGTCGATCTAAATCACGTGAATTGAGAAAAGTAGGTATAAATTGTGAAACTTCCTGTTCCAAAGTAATTTTCTACGTGTTGTTAATCCTGCCTATAGTGTCGGTTGGCAGATAGCCGCCTCGAATTAGTCAAATACCTTGGCATTTCTCACGCGGCAAAGATATTTATAAAAAAAACTTCCACTTTGTCTCAAATTGCACCCAAAATTTTGTATTCACAGCCGTAGCCCGTTTTCTACTTATCCCACATTCAATGAGGGTATTTGTCCCGGCTGCCTGTCTAGTCGCCTGAGGGGGCACAAGTGGGTTGTCTGAAAGATTGATGAGAGCCCTCTCGGAATAATATAGTAAACTCGTTTGTAACCAGTGGCGTATTCTCAGAAAAATTAATAGGTATGCTGTACTCTAAAAGTTGCGACGGAGATTTGGGTGCCGAGGACCCTCAACCACCGTTGTCCAAGAACGTCAAGGGATTATTTCATGGGATGTATTTGAAGATGTGTTCATATATAACAGAGGTTCTCGAACATTTATTATTTTTCTTTAACTGCATGCCATCTTAGTAAATTTTGAGCCCCCCCTCTTCCACTCCCATATTCTCTCTTCTTTTATTTATCCATAACGATTATTACCATCCACTCAAAATGTGATAAAAAGTAACTCCATGGTGTCAGCCCGTATTCAGGCTATGCCTACCGAGTGGCTACCAAACTGTTTGGTGAATTAGTGCCAACTCTTGCGGATAGAGGATGTCATGTGGTCAGCAATACGATGACTCCAGCCATTAAGCTCGGCTTTCTATACCGAAGCCACTACTACTTTATTTGAGTATCTCCTTATTTATCCACTTTAAGCTGAATTTAACCCGTTCCAGACCCACTGCTTCCCAGATAATCTGGACGCGCCGGGAATCAAACCCGGGACCTCTGGGTCTATAGCCAGAACCTATGACCACTAGACCACATAGGCGGTCCTCAAATTGTAATGATATCTACATGATTAGAAATTTAAGTAAATATTAATGTTGGGGCCAAGAATGCATAAGAGAGACAGATCCTATTCAATTAGCTTAGGGTAATTAAAAGCACACAGTTAGCAATACTCAAATCAAACAATCATAATAAGAGTAAAATGAAGTAATTACATCGATCAAGCGTCCATCAGATCTTGGTGAGAGGGAATCAGGTGGATTGTCCAACTCACGTTGCAATTAAAATTCTTTTATAAAACCTAGCTTATCTCACACAATGCTGCTTGGAAACAAACGAGTCTCCCAACTTGAGAATTTATGCTCCAGAAGCTATTTAGATGCGTAAAATCTGAATAACATATGGAGATTATTTCGAACTATTAATACTCTATCGCTACGTCATTGGTTTATTACTAAGATATTTACACATATCTTTTGCTGTAAGCAGTGGTGCACCCAAGGGGGAAAGGGGCAAACAGGGTATTTGACCCCCCCGCCCCCTGTTTCCCCAACACCACAAATAATGTTAATAGAAATTTAAATAATATTAAGTATAACTAACAGTGAAGATATGTCGAATGTATATGCTACATTTTAAAACCAGGCTTCAGACTTAAGCCTAATATTCAAAATGTTTACCATAACATACAAAATTAACAATTGAAAAAAAAAACATACAAATAATAACTTCGATACCATTTGTATTATTTAAATTACTTAACTACTATAAAACTACTTAAAATTATTTATAAAAGCTATTAATATTCATAAATATTCTCGGCCTTCAGGGCTTAGGAGGCTGTGCAACCTCAAACCCGCTCTCTCCAACAAAACGTCATTCTTGCCACAGCCTCCCCCCAAAGTAAACGGCTGGGTGCACCACCGATTAAGTAAGTTATAAGAAAATATATTTTATTTTACCTTTTCCTTCTAAATCATCTTGAAATGGTGAACTCACACTCCTGACTTTTGGAATTCTTTGATGTATAATTATATAAAATCACAATGATTAATAAGTCGTTAATGTAAAACAAAAACTAAAAGAACACTATCAACAAGAATTACCGTCAACTACGGTTAAAGTAGCCTCGTAACCCCTCCCCACCCCCTCCCCCACTCTATCACTGCTGAAATGCCTAAATTTGAAAGAATGGTTAAATGTGTTTGCCAAATATATGATAATACATGTGAATAGAATACCTAAATATAAATCAATGTATTTAATTAGTGTATAATTTAAAGCTTGTTACGTATATTAACTATTATTTTACAATTAATTATAATTACAATCAATTAATTAATTTTATGTATTTTTACTTAAACTATATTAAATTAGCTTAATAAATAAACATTGTGATCTTGAATCTTCTTTCAATAGTTTGCACAATGCTTAGCTTGCTTCACAGAAACAGCGTGACCTGGGTTGTGAAAACCCGAGCTCATTAGCCAATTACTTATGGGCGAGCGGAAAGGAATATGTTGCCACCCCCTAGACATTGGGCAAGGTCATTAGAGCCTCCCTAGCTTGCCTTGCGTTTTTCAAGTAGCAAGCCCTGAGTTTCCTATTGTGCAAAGTAGAACCTTTTAGTAGAAGAATTACTTAAAACACAGTATTCTGAAAATATGAATCAATATTAGTTTTAAAATTAATAATTCATTACATGTATATTTATTAACAATTTAAACACTAGTGTTTACACAGTTCACACAGACAACATTGAATTAAACAAAAAACTAGTCCATATAATTTTGAGTATGCGTCGCAGTCCTAGCATACCCAGAGAATACGCCACTGTTTGTAACGAGTGCCTCTAAAATTGGTCAACACTCTAAAGTAATTCTAAAAAATAGCATTGGGTTAGTCCATTAACTACGTCACGCTAGTATTTTTTGTTTTTCGCCAAACCCCCAATTGTTACAATTTTGTGAACTCCCCTTTTCTAATATGACGTCACAATATCACTTACCTTGACCCCCTTATTTAAATAGTATTGTGGTGGCATGGTCTAAGGCACTACTCTCACAATAGACTAGACTGTCGAAGACGGGAGATCGATCAGGTGCACTGAAGACCTGGTGGTCTAGGGATAAGGTGTCGGAACTCTGTGCTGGGGTCCGGGTTTCAATCCTCGGTCCTGGCACAGATTTATCTGATTACCAAACCTTTCCTTAACCTCTGACAAGTCGTGTATTAATCACAACTTGTGAATGTGGGGAATGCCAGGCCTCAACCGTGGTTCGGATTCCACGTTAGACTGTAGGTCCCCCATTTCATCTCACAATCAGCCTACTATTACACATTAGCGTTAGTGCGTATAACCCGAACGGGTAGTAAGACGCGATGCTAATAATAATAATAATTAGTACATATGTGTATAACCCGAACGGGTAGTAAGACGATGTGTTAAGAAAATAGTTTTATTAGTTGTAGAGCCTATTTAAAATAAAAATTTTAATGAAACGTGTTCGCCAAGCTTGACGATCGAAGTTGATTCGATCGTTATTTGTTGATACGTGTGCGCAGTCGGTTTTGTTACACAGACCACTGCCCGATACGCTTAAATGTAATGTGACGTCACGGATTATCCGACTCACCTTCCCACCCCTCATCACGTTTGGTCACGCCGAGCATTACTCCCCCTTTCCCCTCTTTGGTATGCTTACGTAGCTTATGGACACCCTCTTACTTATAGTCTACTTGAATAGTTTTACTTTCTCGTAACCCCTCGGAAGGAGTAAGTATTGTGGTCGTAAAAAAACTAAGATTTTGATAGATATCGTCCTTTCATGCATGACTCACTAAGCCAAAAAAAGTGATTTTCGTGATTCCGTCTGTCTGTATCTCGGCTTATGGCAGAAAACATTTTACCAATCGGGCTAGAACTTGGTCTATGCGGTTTTCATAAGGTTCTCCAGCGGGGTTTTTGGAATTATCTATCGAAATCTTAAATTAAAAGTAGTTTTATTAAGGGCGAAAGGAGAAGGAAATAATAATCAATTTTCCCGAAATCGACTCAAACTATTTTTAGTAAAATTCGTATCTAGATACTGTTTAATATTACAAAAAAAATTACAAATCTAAATTTTCCAGGAGAATTATTTATAGGGCACATTACATTAGTGGATATCCCCAATTTTGATCATATCCCCGCAACTCTTTGAGATACGTACTGCACTTTTGTAGGACTAGGCCTACTAAAAAAATACAAAATTTTTGAAATATGTATTTTACCGTTATATTACTATATTCTTGACCCCTATCCTTTAAGTTGAGCTATTAATAGTCTACATAAACTTTTTAAAAAAGTGAAATGTTCTGGAATTACTGGCCCCTACGTTGTGCACCAATTGTGATGTTCTGATATTTTACTGCACCGCGATGGGCGCCAATTGAAATGTTCTGGTTCGGCGCGTTGAGCGTCGATTGAAGTTACACCGTTTACTTAGCTGGTAATTGCCCCGTGGTCGAGCACTAATTAAATCTGTCCGGTTTTTTGATGTTGTGAGTTAATTGGTATTTATAGCCCCGTGATCGAGCGCCAATTAAAGAATTATAATTAATAATACACACTTATTATTGACATGTTTTTTATTTCTGAATCTGTTTATTTAATGAGAAAATAGATCATGTCGTTGAAATATATACGCGGCCTATTGTATGAGCGCGGACAGGTGTTGCTGGACGCCAAGTGCCCAAGTGAATTCTGTCGGTTCTGGACACCAACTGCCCTTACATTGCACCATCCTTCGTATATATCCATTGCTCATGGAAGCTTCGAGAAGGTTTAGTTTAGAAAAACAAAATACAAGACAAAAACATCTCTGTGTTACTGGGAGGTTCTAGAGCCGGAAAATGACTCAAGTTACATTTTAAAATCTCTATTCGAACCTTCGAGAAGAGGAAGTTATTATTTGAAATATATATATTGTCAACCTGACTTGACTGGTGTCACGTTCGTGACGTCACTGATCAGTGGCTTTTGCCTTCTTAGAAGAAGAAGTGCTTTAAGCGCCATTTAATATACTACATAATTTAAATAAAATTAAATACGTTTATAAAATTAGGACGATATTATTGTCAATGCTTTCACATACTTTTCAGGGGCAAATCAATTACATTACAAAAGGTTGGACGAAAAGATTAATCTGGCACCAAGAATAACATTTTTGGTTAATAAGATAAACCCACGAGCCATACATATATTTTAAAATCATGTTTTTAAACTACGTGGATTCTAATTAGCGATTCCTGTAATCGGTATTCCTTACCACTATTCTACGACGACGGGAAATAAATAATTAAATATACAACGCGATTAATTACCACGCAGATTATTAATGCTATATAATAATTTAGTTCTAGAAAAGACACACCAAAAAAACCCCATAATGTTATTTTTTCCTCGGGTAAAACGAAATTTTTATTTTACGGCTGGAATCGAATTTGGGACCTACATCTCAGTCAGATTACATCAATACTCCATGTTCGCAAGGACAGATATAGATCTCTTGCAAACAAACAAAAAATGGTACAAAGCTCCACACGAACTTTCTCACTATATTGTTTAGAAATGGAGAAATTTACTCAAAATTCGTAATATTATTGTGACTACATCAACAGAGTTGTAATAATACAAAACCAAAATCTAGTCACTCTGGTTGAAACAAGAAATCAAAATAATCATAATAGTCGCCTCAACTATACTAATTCTGAAATAAACAATAAGTCAGATGGACTTATTAAATAAACCATTTCTAATCTTTCAGCTAAACAATAAGTTAGATGGACGTCGCCTCTATACTTAGAAAACCGGAGAGGATATTCCTTGGTGGCGCTGCGGTGAGAACCACGTCCAACACTACATGACCACCGGTTCCTTCATGAAAAGAGGTTTTCCTAGGGGGCGCTGCGGTGAGTACCACACCCAATACTGCATGGCCAACGGTTCCTTCGTGAAGAGGGGTTTTTCTCGGAGGCGCGGCGGTGAGCAACACGCCCAATAATGTCATGGCCACCGGTCCCTTCGTAGAGAGAGGTTTTTTTTCCTAGTGGCGCAGCGGTGAGAACCACGTCCAACACTCCATGACCACCGGTCCCTTCGTGGAGAGAAGTTCCTTCTTCAACGACGTGATGGGATAGAATAATATAATGTAAATCTGAGAGTACCTATTTTATACCCTTTCTCTGACTAGAACGGAACAAAAAAGAAAGAGAAAAAAGACTTAATAACTCAGGTGATGATTGGATGGACTAGGGGTGAGGAATAGAGGAGGTTCAAAGACACGCCGTCACGACAGTGGCGCTCGAGGGTCGTGGGAGCGAGCCTTAGTTTTAGTTCTTTTCTACGACTGAAGAAGTAGTAAGTGGATATGTTAGGACGCACCCTGTCGCCACACGTGTTCAATATTTTTCTAGAAGGCATGTTGGAGTTATCTGATCCCATCCAGCAACGGTGAGTAAGTTTTGAAGCATATTATTCCTGAATGTATTAGCTTTAATTATCTTCTTTGGATTCCACTATTGTAAGTTTAGTATTTTTATGCAGATTAGTATTATTAAAATTCTTTGTAATATTTTCTATTGGGAGCACGTGAATCATATCCGTTTCCATCCAGTCGTTAACAGTAGGTTTTGAAGAATATTATTATTAAATATTTCAAATCTAATCCTCTTCTTTAGATTTTGCCAATATAATTATTATAACTTCGTATTTTTACGTAGCTTAATTGTGTAAGTGTCAACTTTACATGATTGACACGCTACACTATGATTCCTATCTTATGATTTTAGCCCGATCGGTAAAATGGTTTAGGCTCTATTTGGAGATACAGACAGACGGAAATTAAAAAACAACTTTTTCGGATTCGGGAGGGGGTTTCATGAAACTTCTAGATTCGTCAAAATCTCGAGCTCAATTTATTTGACGATCATAATACTTTCTCTACCTGTAAGATAGCGAGAAAGTAAAAAGGAGATAAAGACATCGTTAGTAAATGTAGAGGAAGGTTAGGCTGTTCCGCAACACTGTCGTATTGTACGTATAGTCCATTCGCCATAGGAGTAGTCATAGCTGACAGCTATCAATAGTCACCAACTTTATTCTCATGTATCCATTCGCCAAATTATATAATCTTCAAGACCATATGTTGGAACTTTTGGCAGTCAACGGTTTCACAACAAACCATTTGTTTTTAATTATGTTTTTCTTTTAACCGTTTATTCATCTCCCGTTGGCTGCCAGTTACCACCACTTCTATGTCGAATATACTCTATCGTATTGTAAGAAGAGGTCTGTAATAGTTATTTATTGTAACCGGTTGTACAGGAGAGATATATCGTGCCTATGATTCACGCGGTATGAGGAAGTATGGACATGTTAATTGCATTCTATTGTAATTAAAACACGAAAAGTAGTTTCATTAGCAAGTCAATTCAAAGGTTTTTTAAACTAGCTTTGTTTTATGTTGCATCTGTTGTACATACATCATTTGAACGGTTCGAGTTATGTTCGACACGCCCGCCTTTTTACTTTCTCGCTATCTTACAGGTAGAAAACATATTGTGATCGTCAAAAAGAACGAACTAGAAATTTTGATGATTCTCAACGTTTCATGACCCCCGAATCCGAAAAAATTGTTTTGAATTTCCGTCTGTCTGTACCTCTGACTAGAGCTTAAGATATTTTACCGATCGGACTAAAACTTGGTATCTAGGATTTTCATAGGGTTGTCCCTAGAGCTTTTTGTAATTGAATATCTAACTCTAAAATTAAGGGTAGTTTACTGAAGGGCGAAAAGAGAAAAAGTCAATTTTCTCAAAATCTGCTCTAACGATTTTGATTAAATTTCATTTCAAATCATTTATAAATACTCCAAACAAATTGGCTACTCTCAATATTTCGGCATCATGATTTTAAGGACTCGGGTCCAATGCTTATATTCTCAGATCTTATCATATCTCCGAAACTATTTGAGATAGGAAATTACTAAAAATATGTAGATCTATTTATAAAACAAATATTTTTTTCGAAACAATTTTTTTTATAAAACCAAAAACATTCAAGCTATACGCAATTATATATCTATTAACTTTTCGAACACAAAAGATAAAGTATTGCGACCGTAAAAAATATATAACCTGAAATGTTGATGGATATCGACGTCTCAAGACCCCCCGAACCCTAAAAAGTTGTTTTTGTAATGCCGTTTGTCTGTGTGTCTGTTTAAACTTAAAATTAAAAGTGGTTTAATAAAGGGTGAAAAAATCGATCTTCTCAAAACAGCTCTAACGATTTTGATTAAAATTCGTATCTAGGCGTTGATTAACATTATAAATAAACTGGCTAATTTCATTTTCTCATGAAAATGACTTTTAAAGTACTTTACAGAAGCTGAAATTTACGTATCTCCGCAACTATTTGAGATACTAAATAACTTATCATTGCAAAATTGTAGTACTATTAAAAATTAAAAAACTTTTATATGAAATATATTTTTATAAAACCAACAGTTTCTGCGTTATTGGCAAATATATGAATACAATTTTGTGAGCTTTAGTTGTAAAGTGGTACTACTTAAGTCCTAACGCAATAATTCTCCAATTCCATGGAATAATTAAATATAATTATCTCAAAAAGTCTATGTTATTTTTCCTTAAAACCCTTAGGAGAAATGTTTGTACAACAATGATCTATATCCATTTTAGACTCAATAGTCAATATTTATATATTTTATTGGTCAAAATTTATAAATGAAGAATTTAATAGCAATGCGATGATCTTAAGATGTACAACACCTAATAAAATGTCGAAAATTTTAACCAGAAGTCGAAATTTTAATACGAAGTGTTGACCCTTGTGGACCCAATACCGATTTTTTTTTTATTGGTCCAAACATACAAATGAGGACATTAATTCTTTAAAAATAAAATCATAAAATTTAAAACCGGGATAAAAAAAAGTTTTCTATAAGTCTAGTGCAATTTATGCTTGGGTTTGTAAGTGTATATTATTTCGTTTTACATGTGTTACGAGTTTTGGGTAAATATCTCCATTTTTATAAAATAGAGCGAGAAAGTCCGTGTGGAGTTCCGTACCATTTATTTTTTTACTTGTTGGAGGGCACTATGGAGAGAAAAAGATGTTAAACGCAAGATATTTATATAGTGTAGTATATATTTATTAATTAATTGTTTGTAGTCTTGCATCCAAGTATTATAAAGATAAAAAGGCTTGTTTTAATAGTTTAATTCGTTCATTACAAGCAATTTTCAATTTTTTTTTAAACCGTGTGTATCGTAAGTTATTATTTATAAATTCTATGAAACTTCATAAACACATACCGTATTGATTTTTAGGTATGAAAATAAATAGTCTACCTCGGTGTTCTTGCAGTAAAGCGCTCTATCCACGACCTGATTCTAGTGGACTCAAATCCAACTGAGGTCAATAGATTTTTCTTGAGCGATAAAGATCAGTAGCACAACTTCCTTCGGAGGGGAAGTATAGACGTCGGTCTCATGTCAGGCTCGGTGCACACGAGTGACGTGCGTCATCTTTACAGTCGCGTCCTATGACGCTGCGTCACCGCTAAAAGCAGTTCATACAAGTGACCTGAGTCTGGTGACGCCACGTCACAGCACCCGGAGCAGTGCACACTAGCGACTTTCGTCTATTTGGAAGACAATCTCGAGCTCAGACGGTTTGAAGCCATGCCCGTGATAATCACACTCCAGGAGCGGGAAAATAAATAGGAAACTTATCTTTGATGTACA
Organism: Timema monikensis; assembly: GCA_902151445.1. Taxonomy (NCBI): domain Eukaryota; kingdom Metazoa; phylum Arthropoda; class Insecta; order Phasmatodea; family Timematidae; genus Timema; species Timema monikensis. The sequence continues at coordinate 93,831 of CABFVZ010002609.1, read as the reverse complement.
CACCTCTAATACCCTTCCATTAACTTATAAGTTATTTTAATGTTATCTGTAACAATAATGTATAGGCATTTTACATAACATTGGGTCTCCACTCATTAGCTTATAAGTTAACAGTGGTTGTTACATGTTTCAAGTATTTTATAAATTGTTGTTGTGAAAATAAATGGTATGCAGTAATGTATATAGTTTTAACCCACTTTTACTATCATTTCCGGATAATCCGGGTAATCCAGATGACATATGGTCCCTGTTAGTCCTTATAAACGAAGTTCCACTGTATATATTTTTTCCCAATTCATAAAAATTATTAGAAAAAAATATTGAGATAGAACTGGCAAAGTTGCTTTAGCATTATGGCTTCCATTAAATCAGTATTTGGATATAGCGTCTTGCATATCTCCATCTATGCTGCTTGTTTTTTTGTTTCTGTCGTGGATTTCTTCTAGGGATGACTTCTAAATGACAGGTTATCCCGCACCTCATTTATAAAAAAACGATGTGACTAGTTCCTCCTCCATTCTAACTGTACACTGATTACCGTCACAATGGCGCGCGCAGTTCGTGTGCACTGCTCTGTCTTCACAGGCACTGACAGAACGCGGAGCGGTAGCGTCACCACCGCGTTTTGCAGAAACTCGCGTCACTAGTTTTGACACAACAATGACGCCAACTTGACGCCAGACCTTGCGTCCCGTGTGAACACCATCATTCGAATCAAAGAAAGTCAGATGACGCGACTGCAAAGATTACGCACGTCGCTCGTGGACACCGGGCCTCAATTGTCGCATGTAAAAGAACCCTCGATATTATTATGTGAGAAAACCTTTCACGGCAAATTTGGTAGACCCTTTCGCGCTCGCTCATAGACATTTTTATGTGATGATATATATAATCAGTCGGTTTAGAAAATGCACGTCAAATACTCCAAAGAAATAAATTGAATATATTTATAAAAATTAAAGCATACTTTTTTTAAATTTGTTCCCCAAACTACCCGCCTCCATGGCGTAGTTAGCTAACGCGCTAGTTTCGTGTAGAGATATACTGCCGAGGGCGAGAAGATTGAGGTTCGAATCTCACTCGGGTGAACTGGGGGAGGTTTTTCCTAAATGGTTTTCCACTCTTCTTCTACTCAAATGCGTGTTTACTTCCTTTACATTCAACCTTTCTAATTCCTAACCCATTATCGTAATTAGTACTAAAGCGTATAACCCGAACGGTTAGTAAGACGCGGTGATAAGCATTAGTATTATTGTTCCTCAAAATCAACTCTTTTTTTTAACTACTGCGTCTTACTTCTTGTTCAGGTTACACGGATATATTGTAAGAGAAGTAAACCATTTAAGAGAAACCATCCTCAGTAGAGCCAACCGAGATTCGAACTCCGATCTCCCCATCATCAGCAGGACATCCTAACACAAACGTGACCTGGAGCCTTCGGCCACTGAAGCGGATCTCGAAAAATATTTGATCCTAAAAACAGTTATCTCTTTTCCAAAGCCCAGACATGTAAATACCAATGTGATTATGTTTAATGTTTCTTACACTCAAAATGGATCACACACATATATTATAAATGTATTAGTTTTTGTACATCTAAAAATTAAAATCAAAGTAGAAAATTTAGAATGGGAAAAAAAAAGCACAATTTCTTTAAATCAAATAACTTAATCTGTTGGTGAAGGGGAAGGGGAGATCAGGGTTCGACTCTCGGTTGGGTTTAATGAGAGTGGTTTTTCCCTAAATGGTTTCCCACTCTTACTTCCACGCAAATGCGGGTAAATTACCTCTAAAATGCTTCCTTTCTCATACCTAACCCATTAATGTAATCATACACACGTATAAACTGAATAGGTGGTAAGACGCGATGATAAAATATAATATTGGAAAACAAACAAAGCCTCTTATCCATGCAAGGCAAACAAGTTATATTTATGGGAGTGATGGCGAGTTAACGCTACAGTAGGATTTTCATAGGAAGAGACTTTTAGGTAATACAAACTTTTGGTTGTTACAGGGAACAATGCTAGATTTAATAGCTATTGATAATACTTATATGAAGAGACAGCTGCAAATCACATGACCTAATGTATTAATGTAGTTGATGTAGTAAATTGTCTAGCTGTCTTCCTTTGAAAATTGGACTGTAGTAATTTTAATATTTTGCAATCGGCACTAATGATAAACCGATAAAAGTATGAGTATAATTATATCGGGTATGTCAGTGACTGGGAGATCAACTCTTCCAGGCCGGACTTAAATGAGGCATTTTCTTTCCAGAATGGTCTTCCCGCCCTTCCTCTATACAAATGCGGGTATTTTTGCTCTAAAATGTAATCCTCCACATCCCTACACCCTTAGTGTAGATAAGCTGATAGTTTTTAGCGGTATATAGACGTGGAGAAATTAAATCGAATTCGGAATGGCAATCGTTCAAATGTTATAAAATGTATTATATAATCAGTATGTATCTTCATGTATGACCTATATTGAAGGCCTATATTGGGTATGAAAAATATTATTACATATATTATTTATTATATCTTACATTTGAAGTACCTTCTATAAATTTCGTTTCAAGAACTTTGAATCGTATAAAGTTTTTTGGAAAGTTAATCAAATAGAATCAGTAAGTGGTTAGTAACTAATGAATAAAATAAACAAAAACAAAACCTAATTCAATTTACTGATACTACAAAACGTCTAGTAAGAATTTTGAACCCAAACATCACAATAATCATTTCATTCGAATGATTGCGGTGCAGTTAAATTAAAAATGTCATCCGAATTGTAAACTGGAAACGCATCATCGAATCCTTTTATTCCAGTCTAAGAGTGTAATTGTCTAAGACTGAAACATAAATTTAGAATAAGTAACCAGAGCTATATTTTATGTCTAGGTCTCGAAGCAATCTGTAGATGTAGAACATTGATTCAGGTACAATCTTCATTTTTTTTCTTTTCCTTTTTTAAGGAACCCTACGTAGGTGCGTTCCTATTTTAAAAAAGGTGCAAGTCACAGCTATAATTTATCTCTAAGCCAACAAGTTGGAGGTAGAACTAGTTTTCACCATTGATTGGCGCAATGCTCGTTTAAGTGGTTAAGAGGGTCAATTACAGGTATGGATTGCCCTGGTTCAATCCCAGTGGATGACTACAATGATTTAATATGTTAGATTTTTCCCGATATTTTCAGCCTGTATTCACTTTTATTTTCGTGCAAAGCATCTTTTACCATCCGTTCCGGCTATTGAGCATATTTACACTAGTGGAGTAGAAATGAGGAGAGCGGGAGTTATAGGAAATTTACCTACATTTGCGTGGAGAGAGAGTGATAGGCTATTTAGAAAAAAAGCTTCAGTACAACCGACGGGGATTTGAACCCCGATCTTCCTGTCATCGGAAGTCTAGTTTATAGGGAGACTGATGCCTTAGAGCAGTGGTTCCCAAGAGGTGTGCCACCAAAATTTCCTAATATTTTAATTTAACTAGACATCTCTTACTAAATCTACTACTAGTTCAAGTTCTAAGCCTTCCAAAGTGTTATAGCGATAGATAATTTTAGGTTTCACTTGAAAAGAAGATTGTGACCGAACAGTTTCTATCTGCATCTTGTGTGGAGAAAGACTGAGAAATGAAACAATTATTCTGAGCCAAATGAAGCGGCATCCAACCACCAAACATCCCAATGAGTCCCAAAAAACCATCATCCTAACACAAGACACAAATAAAATGAAAAAAAATTGTTTAAATTTCCGATAGTGCGCCTGAGGCGTCATTTAAAGTTGCTGGATTGATTGCAAAAAACACGAAACCACATGTTATATAATGTTATAAAATAATTTAAAGAGCTAATCTCAAATGTGTCTTTATCGAATAATAAGATAAGCTGACGTATTTCTGAAATATCTGAGAACATCAGTCAAAATGTTGTTGAAATAATTAAAGTAAACGGGCAATTTGTTCTGAAAGTAGTTTAGGGCACCGATAGAAGAATACAATTATTGTCAAATGCATCTCGATACTCATCATTTTAATGTTTAACTAAATTTAATAGAAAAATGTATTATATTACAGCCTTTACACAAGTGTGCCGTGAAAATATTGTCTTGGACTAAGTGTGCCCTGGAGTGAAAAAGGTTGAGAATCCCTCTCCCTTAGAGCATGCGGCCACTGGTAAAACGCATATAAAAATTATTATTTCTATCGAATTTATTTCTACATTATTCACGAAGGTATGGTTTTTTTTAATTATTGTGTTAATGACCAAGCTGTTATAGTTGTTAATTACGGTTATAGCCGCATATGGTTTAGGCCAAAATGAAGCTTAAAAGTATCATCGCATTCCTGTTGCATTAAAAACCTTGCATTTAAATTATTAGCCAAACAAAATTCGTATGAAATAGTAAGTTATCTCATTTTCAACGACTTTTACTGGAAATGTCAGAACTTTGAAATCAAAGTAATTGTTTAAAAACATAGATCAAGCTTTCCTTAAAAAAAAAAGTCAAATCTTAATAGTGTCACGACAAAACATTTGGAGATAGTAATTATCCTTTCGAGGATGGTTTTACTGGCATTGAAACCTCAGAACGGCCATTACGATGTTAAATACCACGGTGTGAAGATATTTCTATTAAAGTTGACTGCATTATTAAAGCATGACGTCTCAACGATCTGATCCACGGACGAGGCTGGTCGACTATTGAAGGAAATAATCAGGAAGTGTTCTTCCTCAAGATGAACAATATTACCGTAGTTATAACACGCCTTGTTTTTTTAAATATCTATGTTGTCAAGACCAGATCCTAATTAAGGCGACACTATATTCGAAATGTGTCTCCATCCCGATCAATTCGATTAGTTTCCATCCAGTTAAAAATTTGAAGTCATTTGGGCCCTTGGAAAAAAAAGAACCATTGGTCTCTTGTCAATTACCTGTAGATGAAATAAATGTCTTACAACAGTCGATGTTTGTGATTAACACACTCGATCGTGAAAATAAAGAGTGGTATGTTTTGTTACATTCGGAGTGAAGGAACTATTCAATGGACTGTTATACGATTGGCTATATTTAGCGCCACGTATTAAACACTTATGTGATAGTTCAATATGTGTTATGGCAACATACAATTTTGTATAGTAATAATATACACACCTACACGTACAACATAATGTCACAAGGTTGAGAAAACAGTGCTGATACGGTATAATTTATACATTATTTAAATGTGATTACATCAGGAGGTTATGCGAAATGCTTTAAAGTGCCATAAAATATACCAACCAAGATATAATATATATATACACACACACACACACACACACACACACACTAGAAACCCTTTTATACTTTCACGAACTATTAGAACTACAAGTGAATACTTCTCCCTACTTGTCTCTCATACATTATTATAATTTCAAATGTATTTGATGAATTAGCATAAATACATTGTATGTTATCATATTGAAAATCGAACTCAGGACACTGGACTCATCGTGGATGTGTGTTACAAAAACCTATTCACTTTTGGATCTGGCTGGTGTTTGTCCAACAATTTGCAAAATAACTCCTACCCTAGCATTGACAGATATAAAAATAAACAAGGGGACCGAAGCGAGTATGAACCATGAGTAGAGTCCCCGTAAAAATGGCGAGACGCGATAAAGCGAAAAGAAACAAGGGGACGAAACGAGTATGAACCATGAGTAGAGCCCCGTAAAAATGGTGAGACGCGATAAAGCGAAAAGAAACAAGGGGACGAAACGAGTATGAACCATGAGTAGAGCCCCGTAAAAATGGCGAGACGCGATAAAGCGAAAAGAAACAAGGGGACGAAACGAGTATGAACCATGAGTAGAGCACCGTAAAAATGGCGAGACGCGATAAAGCGAAAAGTGCTATACAAAGATGGAATCAAGTACTTTTTCCTTTGATAGTTTTTAAATATGATTTACAATGTTTTTGAAAAGCGAAATAAAACGAAATTGTCTTGTTACATGGTATCCTCCTATAAAACGAAATAAAACCACTTTTACAACAACAAAATCTTTAAATAAACACGAAATTAAGCAGAAATTTTGACCATGTTGTAATTTGATAAGTATTTTGCTGTAGTGTAAGCTAAATTCAGGCTACAAAATTGTTAAACATGCAAACAAACTTGACAGAGAATTTTTTTTTTAGATTAATAAAGTTTCAATGAACATGTAAATAATATTTAAACATCTCAGATAACATGTAATTTTGAATAAACACGAAATAAAATTGAAAAGTGTGATTTTAAAAACTAAATTTAACTAAAAATAAAACCATTTTTACGGGGATCTACCCATGAGTAGATGTGTGACTTCAGACTTCTATCTTCACCCGCCTACACGATACAACAGCAGCCAGGATGTTTACGTCTGACAAGACCTGACTTCAAATCAGGTTTATAGCAGAATCACGTTTTGTGTTTGTGTTTGTGTGTGTCTATGTGTGCGCGCGCGGTACACACTGTTTTATTGTCCACCTGAAAGGCAATAATAATTTATTCTGTGGTAGTAACCGTCAAGTTAGGTGAGCGTTTAACACATGTGACTTTGACCCGGAATCAAACGGGCGTATTGTGTGTAAGGGTGTGGTATCGAAATAAAAGTATATATAATGAACTCATTTAAAATATCGAAAAAAAAGTATCGATACTGTACTACTATTGAAAGAAAAGTATCAATAACAATAGGTATTAGTAAGAAACATTTATTCGGGTAAACAGTTTTTTAATCTAGTAATAAAAAAATTCAACTTTTGCATTACGATAGTATTTTCGTATTTTTTTAAAAATACTGAAAATTAAAGTTAAATCATATTATAGTATAGTTATGATGGAAAGTATGATAGTATTTTATCTAGGATATTATAAAAGATTTTACTATACAAGCTTATTAATTATTACTAAAAGCATAAAATAGCAATTTTCACCTTCTTATGACTTGTGAGTTCTTACGATTTCAACTCAATGAATCATTTTATAGCTTATAATTATACATTTGTTAAAATTGTGCAGTAAAATGTTTATTGTCGAGTGACCTTAAATCTATATACTGTTAAAATGTCTTCAAAATACAATATAAAGTCGCGTATTTTGACCGAAAAAACCTTCATGGTGTGAGCCCGAAAACGATTGATGCCGACCAAGCAGCCACCGCCATTAGTGATTATAGCGCCAACTTTTGCGGATGGATGGTGTCATGTGGTTGGCTCAATGAACCCCCTAGCCACTATCCCAGTTTTCTAAGCCGGAGCTGCTACTTCTTTTTTTACGTAGCTCTTCATCGGTATTAACGAGGATGAGTTTGATACCGATCAAGACTCACTGGTTCACAGATAAATTTTGAAAGCGCCGGGAATCGAGCCCGGGACATCTGTATCTGCAGCCAGAAACTCTGCCCACTAAACAACAGAGGCGATGGTACCCTGACCAAATCGGGGGGTTGGGGGGGATACATTTTTTTTGTTTTGGTATATTTAACCTGCACTTTTTGACATAAATGAGTTAGTATATGACATATAGAATAATTAATTAAAGAAAAGACAAACCAGACACACTTCGATGGCCGCATGGTCTAAGGCATTACACTCACAAAACACTTGACTGCCAAAGATGGGAAAGTCGGGGTTTGATTCCAGTTGGGTCTACTGAGGCTGATTTTAGCCCGCTCTCCGTCCACGCAGATGTGGGTAGATTATCTCTCAAATAAAACTTCCCCATCCCTATCCCATATTCGTGTAACCTGAACAGTTAGTATGACGCGGTGATTGAAAAAAAAAGAGTGCAAAGTTCTATACAACCTGACATTCTTTGAGTACATTTCATGATTTTTTCTTATTCTCAAAACCACATCCTACTACCCGTTTGGCTTATGCGTCCATGTACTGATTACACTAATGTGTTAGATATAATTTAGAAGAAGTGTATCAGCATTCGCGTGGAGGGATAATGGAAAATAATTCAGGAAAACCCACCCCCAGTACACCCAATCGGAATCGAGCCATGATCTCCCCGTCTTCGGCAGTCTAGTATATTGTGATAGTAGCGCCTTAGACCATCCGGCCACAGAAGCGGATCATGATTTTATTGATTTTTGGCTATGTAATGTATAAAGTTATATGTATATCACAAGACTTGATGTATGAATATTTTCAAGTAGTTCTAGTAGATTTTCTAGCTGTCAGATTAGATCCTTCCTCTGAAATTAATAGTCTACTGTAACGAACATGACACGGAAAAAGCCGGATAGAGCAGAGAGTGGTTCCAACGACCGCTTAAGTTGCTCACGGATTATATTCCAATACTTCATAAATAATAATTATCATGCTAATTTAGTTGATTGCGAGGGTAACATAACACCTTAGACCAGTGGTTTCCAACATGGGGGTTGGAACAATTCGGTAATAACATTAAAAATCATAAATATTTGAATATTTGAAATCACTTTTTCAAAATAATTAAGATAGTTATTTATTGTGGCATTGGCAACACTGCCTAACAGTTGTAATAAATCCAGTTAACAGCCAAAAGTGTGCATGCACCTGTTTATTTTAAAGCTCGCAAGTCTCGGATTCGCCTTACGCCAGTGATTCCCAAACTTTTTAGACCAAAGGAGCCCTTGCATGATAAAAAAAAAATACATGCCGAAGCCCTCATAGTATATCTTACACTAATATTATGAACATCCAAAACCAACAACGGTTAACTTTTACAAGTATAAAAGTATAAAAGAAAAATGGAAGATCTCACATGTTTTGACTGCACCTTTAGCAAATGTCCTTTATGTGATTTGAAAATTTGGCAAACCTAATTACTGGTGCTGTTTTACAGTGTGAAAAACAAATCAATAATATTATAAAATGGCCTGACGAAACCTGAGATAACTATGGTGAAGCACAGTTTGTGAAAAACGGTGCCCTTGACTACCTTTACGGTCACGTGCAACATCACCGAATCTTCAACTCTACTATAATCAAAACTAAACAATGGGGAAAGCGATTTGAGGTGTTCTCTGTCAAACATAAAACCCAATATTCAAGATATGGTAAAAACTAAACAGTGCCAACCATCACATTAATTTTGTCTTTTTTGGTACCAGTATGCTTCGGTGTTACATTGATTTTTGTATAAAATAAAGAGTTGAATAATCAAAAGACTTGAATTTTTTTTAAACATCTCAAAAAATAAAGGGAGAAGGGAGAGTGGGATTTTTATTATTTATTAATGGGGTCGTAAGCTGAAAAATGTTGGTAATCACTGCCTTAGACCTTTCGACCATCAAAAATATTTTTCATATGTCAAATTATTCGCATAAGTACACTCTGTTTACCCTGAAAGATAGCATTCTTACCTTGACGGATTACACTATGACCCTATCATGTTATATATTTTTGATCGATGGTGTAAAGTACTGATCAAAGATCACGTCAATTCTCGATGCTTGTAATTGAGTAACCATTTGCAACAAATTTTTTTGAAATATTTCCAAATGTTTTCGGAACATTTTTCATTGTATGCAATAGGAAAAAACCATCAATTATTAGACATCTATATGACGTGGTTGCTCATGCTGGACCTCTTTCTCTAGGCATTTCATCAAAGCAGATTTATCTCCCATGATAACACTTTACTAAAACAACACTTTTATTTCACAAACTGCACAAGTATTAATAATAAAACGTGGGCTGTATGCATAATAGTTCAACACATAAGCGACAGATGGTGCGCAGTAAAAGATCGCATAGACTAAACGCCCTATCTCACTCGCACCCGTTTGAACAGTTGTCACCTCGCGCTCGCACCTACAGCAGACTTTCAATGTGTCTGGCAAGATGTAAAAACCATTAAAACTGTCCGGCTATTGAGGTAACATTTTTTATAGGTCCCCAAGTAACATATGTAAAACCCAGCTTTTATACTATAACGAAAGTATAATTATAATTTATTAAAGTTTAGGGGTGTCTGGCAGGGGGTTGCAACCGTACTAAGTGTCCGGCAATGGATGACGTGATTTCTAATGTTATTCCGAAGAAAATATAAAAAAATTAAACTATATGCTTTAACGAATTTGAGGTACTATTTTATACACCTTTACTACCTGTTACCTGACCAAGTAACCACAATCCCAAATCCATACTCGCTGCTCGTTTTTACCTGTGTTGGGGACATGCTCTGAGAAATTTTCTGCTTTTATAAAATAACGAAGGTCTGGCCGTCGTGGGCTCTTGCTCTATTAGTTATACCATGGTAGACTAATGCAAGGTAAGCTTTCTACCATACATGTTGATGAAGGGCATATGTAACAAAAATTTAGTTTGAATAAAAAATTCCAAATTAGTCGAACTTTGTAACTCTTTTTCCTCTCTTAGAGTCTGGACAAACCATTTTTAATTTATGTCTGACCATTTAAATAATAACATGAGGACTGTATAAGTAAACTGAACTGCATTCCTGTGTTAATAGTAAGTTAGCTTTTTCTCCTAGGTAAATAAATAAAAGGTGTGGGAGGGGGATTGTTAACTGTACTATTAGAATGTAGATAGTTGTAAATACGGCTGTTATGTCTGCTGTAGGAATGTAGTAATAAATCAATCCTCAAGCTGTCGTGAAGGTGGTAGAAAGTCAAAAGTACTGACTGTTCCAATGAAGGTAAAGTCTAGTCTAATAGACTTTATGTTTGCCCCGTGCCCTTGAAGCTCTACGGATTGTAATAGGTTTAAAAATAGGTTCCTGTATCAGGACAGCTCTATACTTTTTTTTAGTAAAGTTTAAAAGTAAAGTGAGAAATGTTATGTTATTCTTTTGAATGTTGTGAGTGGAAACAAAAATATATTTATCTTTTTTAAGGGGCTTACAGCTTAATTTGAACAAAATCGAGTAACCTTGTTTTTATTAAAATTAGATTTGAAATTTGAAATAAAAAAAATTGTCATTTTTATTTTTACCTACGTAAAAAACCCCACCAAATATACCTAAACTTAATAGTCTAGTTACACTGACCGACACCTTAGCTAAGTCGGTAGTGTGTCTGTTTATTGGGCTTAAGATCCCAGGTTCGATTCCTGGCATGACTCAAAATTTTGTCAATGGTGAAATATGGGTTTCCGCTTTCACAGAGATTAATTAACGGCTGGGGGCTTGGTGTTGTGTTTGTTCTAGATTTAAGTTTTTTATAAATCGTGTGCTAATATAATCAGTCGGTTTAGAAATGCCTCAAGTAAAATAAAAAACATAGATTCTAAAATTATGTATTGGTTAAAATTTCAAATCCATTAAGAATGTTAATTTTTCGTTGAATATCGCACCTGGTTCAATTAAACGACAAAATCTCTAACCTAAGGAAGCAAACACGATTAAGCCAGTCAAGAATGAACGTCCATCTGCATTGCTGATTACATCAGTGATCCAACATTTCAATAATAATTAAAGATTTTTTTTTTCAGCGTATGGAATTTTTGAACAGGAGAGATATATAATATCTTGTTAAGTTGCCTCTGTGTGTAGACGTGTAGCCCCTTTGATGGCACAGAACGTTGTCCAGGGTAAACCTATGGAGGATGTCTACACATCATACCCGCAATGAGAATATGTGATGATAGTGATTATGAAGATGTGGTCTTAAACCTACTAGAGGGCTAAATTAAATTAACCTTGGTGACCGTTGGGATAGTTCTTTAGAGAAAAATACCCATGGTACCAGCCGGAATCGAACCCGGGACCACTAGATTCGTAGCCAGGGGCACTGACCCCTATTACACTGGACCGATTAATATTTTAATATATCACTCACAATCGTATATAGCTTATATCTTGGTTTAAGTTGTTCAGAATGCAACCTATTCACTTCAAAAATTAATGAATATAATAATAATATGCTAAAGGTAAGAAGATAATGTAGTCTAACCACCATTAAAAGAACCTTTCAGAGCCTATAAAAATAAATTTAAAATACTCGAAATTGTAAAAGGTCAACCAATAGTATGTATCTTATAAATTACAAGTAACCAATCATTAATAATGTCAAACATGATTACTTGGCCTACAAATCATTAAAGTAGTTTTATCATTTGTAAATGCCAAATACTATTATTTCTATATTTGAATATAATACTTGTGAGTCTCATGTTGTGACAATGCCAGATAATTTAAAATATAACTTTTCAGTGGATTTAAATTATTCTCAGCTAATTCAGTTGTCTTAGTGCCAGTATAAATTGTAATCTAATCCATTTCCAAAGGAATTGAACCAGGGACATCTGACTTAGTGTGCCAATGCTCTTGCCACTGAGATAGAAATACAGGGTTGTTTTGAGACTGAGGGGTGGGACAATTTTGACTGGGCTAAGGATTAATAGCATCGATGCACTAGACCAAAAGCCACTGTTACTTCGATTGGATGTATTTTTTTTAACTTACATTCTAATTAAATGACTATGTTATTTAATTATATGTTAAATTAATCATGACAACCATATTTAGACATTCAATTACTTAAACAGATTTAATAGGCGCTTTGTTAGTTTATTTTAATAAGAGTTTTAATGTTTGTATAGCTACTTAAAAGTGCTTTGGAACTGTACAAAACAATAATTAATATTTATAACTGTGAAACATTTTGTTATCCCCTAATCATCATCTGTTGGTCCAGTTCTCGGTGATGTAAGCATGATTCCTGCCGTCCTAAATCCAGGTGTGATGATTAAAGGGCCCACCCACACCATCCCATTATTTCACGAAACACGAGTACCTGCAGAAGCCTAACGCACATAACCCTTGATACCGGAAAGCCAGCGCATGCCATTCAGATGGTTCTACCACAGGTTAAAGATGATGTAACTCATCTACCTGTAATAAGAAACCACCTCTATGATCCCCCCTACCCCCCTTTTCTCTTCTCCACGACCAAACCAAACCTTCCAGTGAGAAGACGATGGGCGACGAGGAATTTTCAATTCACTCTCCTTTAATTCCTTTTTCCTTGCGCTCTCTCTCTTTCATTTTTCAGAAGAGAACGAACGGTCCCGCGAGAGAGGTAATGATGTAGACGAATAAATAGAAGACCAGTCAGCCGAGATGATAGGTATCAAGGTCTACTCAGAAAGGATCCAAACACTGAGATAAACACTCTCCCTACAACGTTTATGTATTTCACGTTTATTCCCCTCTCCCCCTTTTTATTTCAAAGTTTTGGTAATGACTTATAAACCTCAAAAGGGATAGTTAGGAAGGGTATATTCGTTAAGTCTAAAATAACGTTGGTCATCAAATTTGGAAGATATTTCAATATAACACTTTCGGAAACATGTTTTTCACACACTTTCCCTCTTAAATTATTATTATAGTACATCATTTTTTAGATGGTGTGCCGTGAAGGTTCAACAGGTGTACCACGGGAGTTTGGGGGTTATTAGAATTTTGATTACTGAACTTATTGTCGTTATTTTAATAACAAAATCTCTCCTTTAAAAAAAACTAATGGTTTGCCTTGATTATTTTAGGGCCTTGTTCAGTGTGTTGTGAGTTGAAAAGGGTTGAAAATCACACAGAGTATAGATATTATGAGAATCTTAACCAATATAAGAATACCAAAAGAGGGGTGGACCCTTGCGTTTTAGGCAGAAGCGGATTTACACTATAGGCCCACCAGGCACGGGCCTAGGGGCGGTGGCTTTAGGGGGCGGCACATTTTGGATAACACTATTTTTATTATAATATTTTGTTTTTAATAATTACGTTTAAAAATTTTGGTTAACATTATTGAAATAGTTCAAGATAAAGTCAGAATGACAATATTTATTTTTAAATAACTGTACTTTGCAATCGTTTTGTAACTGAGGTTGTCTCCCCTTATTCATAATGTTAACTCAAGCTACTGTAGGGCATGTACAGTATGATTTTGGTAGGAAGAACAGTATAAGTTAGTTACTAAAGTTACTAAAACAATGTTAATATATTCATACATAAAGTCATGTCATCTGCAAATGTTACTTTTGATAGATCTTATCAATACCTATAAAATAACACAAATAATATGGTAAAATGTTATCAATGTTGGTTGCAAAGAAATATGTTGTGATTTTCTCTACTGTTCTTCCAACCAAAATCAGGGTATACATTGTACATGCCTGATTATCTTTCGTAGAAATCTTTTCTCGAATACTACAAACACCTATTTCCACCGAAACTTCCTAAAGCCGTTGGCAAAAAAAATAAAAAATTGGGGTGGAGCGCAAAAAATTTAAATCCGCCACTAATTTTAGGACGGCGGGATTTAAACAGCTATTCGAAAATGTATTAATTAGAAATAAAAGAAATAGTTTTCACCGCGTTACGCAACTATACCCTTGTTTCAAAATAACAGCAAAATATCTGGAAATTTGCTACGCGCAAAAACGGACCTCCGCTAACACACCTTCGTGGCCAGCCTGTAGATGACCGTACCGGCTTCGCAAATATATTGAGGGATACACGGACTGAATGTTTATCTTCCTTCAATATAAAACCTTGTAGTGATCGTATAGTGGGTTAAATTAATTAAGGAAATCATATATTTTAGTTTATTTTAGCAATGCACTCGATACACGTCACGCGTCTTATTTAGTGTGAGAGTGGCCGTCAACAGATTTAAGGAGAATTACCATATCCCCTGATTAGCCGTAATATAATATAAATACTACGCGCTATCACGCTTGATTATTATCTTTTTTATTCTAATTATATCCGCGGCGACTAACCTCGCGACTAACGCAAGGTGTCGTTTAAAGGTTCACAAAAATATGACACCCTAGAATTCACCTGGGAGCGTCCTTGGCCGTAGCCCGGTGAGACCAGAGTAACGAGTCTCCTACTCGACTCAACTGATACTACATTTTAAATATTTGGAAAAAATACTCCCATTGGTCCAGAAGATCCAACATGGACGAAACTAACTGTCCCCCGGACCTTTAGCGCGGTCCAAGACAAGGGAAGAAAGCCACCCCTCCTTAATAGCTTTTAGGACTCTATTGTTTGTTGGCGGCGACTCTCACAATTTCCTGGTTAACAGGTTATTGACCCTCCAATACCCCGTTACTGCCTACATGGTTGCTAATACATCTTATTTTCTAACGTACATAAATAATTGCATCAAATTCTAGTGACCTTTATAATTTGACCTCATTTTTTTTAGCACCGTGTTTTACCATAGGTTCGGGTTATTCGCTTATGTGATAATCAAGTTAATAGTTTTAGGGCCTAGGAAGGTTATATTTATAAGACGTGTATACGAATTTGTGCGGAGGGAAATTGGAAAACTATTTTACCTGATTTATCTTTGACTTTATTTCCCTATCACACAAAATTATATGACCTTTTAAGACGCGGATTTGTCTTGTTAATGGTTTTATACTTTACCTTCAAGAAAATATTAGTAAATTGCCTCTATATTCTACCTTTATCACCCCTACACCATTAGCGTTATTAAAATACGTATAGCTTGGACGGATAGTATGACGCGGTGGAAAAATAAATGGTACGACACAATCGTATGAACTTTCTCCTATAACGTATTATATTATTATTATTAGCACCGCGTCTTACTACCCGTATAACGTATTATAGCTTGGAACAAATTTCAGAAATAGGTTTTCTGTAAACATAACAAAACATCTTGTAGTCAATACACTCTTAACATCTAAATTTTAAACAATTAAGAGAAGTATTTTAAAAAAATCAATAATTTGTAGAAATCCCTAAATTGTTTTTATTTTTCTAAACTATTTTTAATTTTAGAAATAAAATCAAATCTTACTTAACACGAAAAATAATTATCAGAAACCTATTATGAACGATGTATAAAAAGCCAAGTTCGAAAAATTACAGATTTAAAAAAATCATTCATCACTAAACTATGCTTAAATTAATTAATTTAATAAAAATAAACATACAATGTACTAATCATTCATAGCCGGTAAATAACTCTTACAAACAAAATTATTGGAGATATTTTCAAAAATCTCAAAATTTTCAAAAATCAAGTCATTGAAATACTGTTAAATAAAGTTGTTTTTAAGAAAAATATCTATATTTATTATAAAGAGCTCACAGTAGCCATTTTAAGCCAAATCATTAAAGCAACTCTTAAAATGGTACCTTTATACAAGTTTTTCCCCAGCAAAAAAAGTAAGTACAAAGTTTTACTTGTCATTTCAAACACTCCTAAGATATCGATTTTGAACAAAATCTTTAGATCCATTTTTGAAATGTTTAGAATTTCGAAAATCGTTCATTAGTAAACTGCCCTTTGTCGGATTTTTACTCGAAACCAAGTATACAGTGTTATTTGTCAGGCAAAACAAACACTTCTTTGATATCAATTTTAAACAAAATTGTTAAAGCCATTTTCGGAAAATCTGGTATTAAAAATTTCAATCCTCAATACACTTTCCTTAATTTGAGGGCTAGGCTCAAAATAAAAATAAAAATTCCTGGATCATAGATCTGTAAAATTTAAATATTAAGTTTGAATAAAACCTGTCAAACCGTTTTGGATCCGTGGCCACGGATAGACAGACAGACAGACAATGGAACAGTCAGAAATGTAAAATCCACTTTTTCGGGTTCGGGTTCACATAAAACATATATATTCGTCATAACTTAGAGAGCATTGTTTTTTCACGATAAGCCTACAGATAATTTAGGAATTAAATTAGTTGCCCAGAGATTACAAACTGTGAAATCATTTTTTTTCTAAAATGCATCGTTTAAATATTGATTTATATTTCTTCTAGATTATTCATCAAATTAACTAAGAAAGTGTATGTAGGTAAATTAGTGTTAATTAATTTGTAATAGTCAATGTATCTCAATATCAGTGAGCAAAATGCTGCTTTGTTTAAAATTATTTTAAACATGGTGATCATTTTCTCATGATTGGTGATTATATTTTAGCCATGCTTCGGTGGTTTTGGTCTAAGGTGTCACTCTTGCATTATAATTGCCGATGGTTCAATCTCAGTTGAGTGTACTAAGGATGTTTTTTCCTAAATGGTTTCCCAGTCTCTCTGTACGCAAATACGGATACACTTCCTGTAAATTCAACCTTCCTCATCCCTAGCCCATTAGCGTAATTAGTACATAAGCGTAAAAGCCAAACGGGTAGTAAGACAAAGTTTTAATAATACTCTAGTAACTCTTATAAGTGTAAAACACGCCTTTCTCTTTTTACCACTAAATTATTAGATAGTTATTTTCCAGAACATTGGCTAGCCCTGACTCAGTTAATATTAAGTACCTTATAATCAAAATGCGCAAATAGCAGCCCGTACTAGTATTCACAGGCTCCAAGATATCAGGATCAATATAGATTGGAATGCCAATGAGGGAGGTCAAGGTTCTAATCTCAATCGGGTGCATTAAGTGGTAATTTTTCATGCCAGCCTTTCCCCCTCCTCTCCCCTCCATTGCCAACACTAGTTCGAGCGCACTTCATCTAAAGTGCCCTTCAACCCTTCTTTTTTCGGTTTTCCCGCAAATACCTGTCAGTGTTATTCGCATATATCTTCTAATGGGATAAGAATAAAGAAGGTGGAATTTTAGAAGAAGTGCACCCACCTTTACGTGGAGGCAAAGCTCGAAACTAATTTAAGAGAAAAAAAATCATCTTGGTGTATTTGGTTGGGATTAAATCCTCGACCTAACCATCATTATCAAACCAGACAAGACCAAAGTTATGTCTTCGCCGGCATGCTCACTGGTGAGGACGACTCTCAAGAATAAAACCGAACATATATAGTGTCTTTATCGTATATGCAGAAAAAGAAAACATAAACCCTAGAATGTAATTAAAAAAAAAAGTCTAAGGGAACGGCCAGACTGGGCGAGCGACCGACTGAGCGCGCGCGCTTGAAAGATAGAACTGGTACTATTTTTCAAGCGCGCGCGCTCGACCCGGTACAGTCTAGTTTACAGGCGCTAGGCAATATTATTGTATGTTGGTTCATTGAGTGCTAGGAAAACTTCTCATTTTGACATTTTTATTACTATCGATAGGTTTAGCACACTTGCTACTAACGGCCTAATTTAATTGATAAGATCATAAACCATACCCATATATATATATATGTATACATATATATGTAAAAGTGATATGTTAAAATACTTTAATATTATAATCAAAGTAGGACTTTATAAATAAGAATCACCATTATCGTGGAGAGAGGATGAGAAAACCACAACAATAAATCACTTGTCAAAAATCACCCACAGTTTGCAGATTCAAAATTCGAACCTTTGCCACCTCGTCAACAACTATCTAGAGCTATCTGCTAATCACGCGCTTGCTCGCACGCTTGTCAGTCATGCCGAACCCTTAGACTATAACGGATTTTGATTCAAACTCAACACGAGGATAAAAAAAAAAAAGAATTTGCATTGCTCGTGTTTCAAAATAGCTTAGCGTTAAAATAAATCGTGTTGGATGTACCAAGAGAAAACAATAGGGTAAGGATGAGGATTGAGGTCAATAAGTCTTTAAAAGATAAGGAAAAACACCTTCAGTACACAAGGTCAAGACTAGAAACCTCCTATCACCGGAAAACCAGACTAAATGAGCTTGGCGTTTAGTCTGTGTGTCCATCGACGTGAGTCCCTTCCTCTAACAATGAAGTATGTCTTTACACGCGAGTTCATGATATTATCCCAGAATGTTGTGTCCTTGACTGTACACACAGAAGAACACTGGCTGGGTGGTCCCATAATACGCTTTGAGTCTCGGGCAGTAAGTAGGTGGCACTATCTTACGAACATCACAGAAAATAGCTCCGCGGTGATTGTGTTCCTCAAATAAAACTAACTTCGCACATAATGTGACGTGCTAATTTTTTTATTTGAATTACGTTAAATAATAAATACATGTTTATTAAAACACTCCACTGTCAGGAGCACCTAGTGAGGTACGAACCACGGTCTCTTGAGTTTAAGTTTACCATATTAAACAGGGGGTTTATTTAAAGATATAATACACAACCAAATAAAGTTATTTTTTAAATTATTACGTTTAAAATAAAGGTTATTTATTAGCAGTTAATCTACGGGATAAGGATGATGAAGGTAGGAGGGAAGGTGCATCAGTATTAACGTGGAGAGGGGATTGGAAAACTAAAGTGATGATTATTATACTCTATTCACGGTAGGAATTACTCTCTGAAAGGTCTTTTTTCCTACCAATATCCTACTATATAATAGATTTATGGTAGGGAAAAAGGCCTTTGAGAAGTCAATTCCTACCGTGAACAGACATTATGTATGAAACCACCCCTAATGTACCCAGCCGAGATTCGAACCTTGACCTTCCAGCCACCGACAATCCAGTCTATTGCGAGATTAACTCCTAAATACCGCGTAATCGTCGGCGTGGGTAATTTTTTAAGTTAGTGACAAAACCTACTTACCCACATGAATGGATGTATTTTTACAATATCCTCAATATTATATTTGCGAGTTGTCAAAAAATAATCTACTGGTTTTTTTTTCTGTTTTTATTTTCTTTCGCATGTGGGTATGGAAATGAAGGGTAACGAACCCTATCACGACTTATTCTCCTATTTATGACGCGATCTTTCTGTGGGTCACGTCGCGTTTGGGAAATGATTCAAGACGTCTATCATTAGTGTAGTTGATAATAGCACCTCGGGTAACATGTACTTAAGGTAATACGCCGTGGATATGCTTACCCTGGTTAATTAGAGACACAGCGCCGACTTTAAGAAATAAATAAGGGGTGGGGAGGGGGCCAAAAAAAATTAGAAATAAGAGAATCTTCGAATTCTGTGAATCTTAATCGAGTTGAAAGATCATTAACTTTAGTTTACTAACGCGAGTTTCGGTGTTCATCATCGTTACGTTTCATCTTATTCATAATTTCACCGTCATTATAATTTATATGTGCTGCTATTTGATTACGGGGAAAATTATGGCTAGTAATGATACCAGTATTTTTGCATCACCAAAGAGATCAAGTAAATTTGAAATATGCTCTTCCACGTTGGTCAAGAATATATTAAGTTTGTCTGCAGATTCAGGAGAATTTGGTTCGATTACGGGATGGTAACTAAAACAAATTGTAATAAAAGTTGCAGTGGTGAGAACGTGGAATAAATTTCAAGCACCTATAGTCTAGTTTGGCAGTGACAAGAAGGTTGGGGTTCAAATACCAGCCGGATGTAGTGAGGGTGGTTTAGTTTAAATAGTTTTTTCACTTTCCCTCCACAAAAATGTGGGTACTTTTCTTCTAATTTCCACCTTTCTCATCCGTACTATATAAGTGTAATTTATGCGGCTGATTAAACGGGAAATTGGGTACAAAATTACACCCGAAAAAGAAAACATATTAGGTCAAAATGTGGTTTTCTAACCAATTTGATTGGCAATAGCAAAATAATTGTGATACGTTAGGTAGAATTTTTCATTTCAAAATAGTCATTTATTTATCAATTTTGTTGTAATTTTTAAAATATTATTAAATGGTTTTTCAAGTCTCATTTCCACTGTTTGTTTAATAAGTATGATAAAATATAGAAAACAGGGAGCAGGGGTGTATTGGGCACTGCCACCTTGCAGTACGATTTCCCGCTCAAGGTGAATTTGGTAGAGCAACCTTGCATCAGGATTTCCCGCTCAAGGTGAATTGGGCAAAGCGACCTTGCACCACGATTTCCTGCCCAAGGAAGATTGGGTAAAGCAACCTTGCACCACAATTTCCCACCCAAGGTGGATTGGGTAGAGCAACCTTGCACCACAATTTCCCGCCCAAGGTGGATTGGGTAGAGCGACCTTGCACCACAATTTCCCGCCCAAGGTGGATTGGGTAGAGCAACCTTTCACCACAATTTCCCGCCCAAGGTGGATTGGGTAGAGCGACCTTGCACCACAATTTCCCGCCCAAGGTGGATTGGACAAAGCGACCTTGCACCACGATTTCCCTCCCAGGGTAAAGCGACCTTGCATCACGATTTCCCACCCAGGGCAAAGCGACCTTGCACCACGATTTCCCACCCAGGGCAAAGCGACCTTGCACCATGATTTCCCACCCAATGTGGATTGGGCACTCGTACCTTGCAGAACACATTTACACAGGGACACAAATAATAACTAAAACAGTAAATACTAGAAAAATATCTTAAATGAATATTAAACTTTCGTAGCTGTTAGAATATTGATTTCTAAAATATATAATTAATGCAATAAACGAAAAAAATTGTCATTTACCAAGAAACATTGTAAAATGGTTGAGTTGGAATTTTTTTTTAAATGTCTGGAAAGAAACTGTAAATATCTAGAATTTTTTAATAAGAGTTTTGTAGCCACCCTGATGTTTAGTTATACCCGCGGTGGGAGAAAGCACGTCACAGGTCATTCTAAAAAAAATAAAAAAATAATACAATGACGTTGATATTTTTCGAGGTGAAGACTAACGACGGGAAGGGTCACCTCAGTCTCATCCCACCCAAATCCCTTCCTCCACCTTTTTCTAAAGAGAAACGCGAGAACAATGCACAGTACTCAATGTAAGAGTGTGACAAGTACGTGCATCCGGATTTATATTTCAAGAATTTTAATGACGTTGCCTACTTGCTGATATCAAAGCTATTTTGCGCTTATGTTGAATCACCCAAACACTAACACATTTATACACCAATGTACACATTTGAAATAGACGGAAGAAAAGGAGTAGTTAAACGTGCGAGGCATCTAGCCTATAGGTTGATAACACTTCCCCTTATCCTCTGTCGAGTTTACACACTCACTCTATTATTTGCACCTGGACTACATTGATCAACTTTTTTAAATTAACTTTTATCTTGTCTCCTATTCTGATAGACAAATGTTACCACGGACTTTATCAATCTACATCCTGGCAGGAAGAACTACACAGGCCATTTTCGCGACGAAACTAAATAGTCAAGTTGTAAACGATTTATAAAAAATACCTTTACAAAAAAACTACTTCAATATAATACAAATAATGTGGTGACTCTCTGTAAGACTATTTTTAGAACTATTTATAGTTTTAGTTTCAATGGTTTATCTTAAAAACTCGCCGAAAAAAAGGTAAACACATTTAATTGGTAAACCCTATCTTTATGTGGCATGACGTCAGAGGTAGGCAATGTTCTTAAAGCCTCTCACATATATAGTCTGGTACAAATAACCATATGAAAGGAATTTTTTTTCTACCAGAATCCTAATATACAGTAGGAGTCGAGTAGAAATAAATGGTACGGATATCCGCACGGACTTTCTCGCTCTATTGTTTGAAAATGAAGTAAAGCTCGTAATATATGTGAAACGAAATAATATACACTAGCAAACCCAAGCATAAATTGCACTATACATATGTAAAACTTTTTTTTTGTCGCGGTTTTAAATTTTATAAATTTGTTTTTAAAGAATTAATGTCCTCATTTGTATGGTTGGACCAATAAAAAAATCTATGTTGGGTCCACAAGGGTCAACAATTCGTATTAAAATTTCGACTTCCGGTTACAATTTTCCACATTTTATTAGGTGTTGCAAATCTTCATGCCATCGCAATGCTATTAAATTCTTCATTTATAAATTTTGACCAAAAAATATATAAATATTGACTATTGAGTCTAAAATGGAAATAAATCAATGTTGTACAAACATTTCTCCTAAATGGTTTAAGGAAAAACAATATAAGCTTTTAGAGACTTACTTATATTTAATTACTCTATGGTATTGGAGAATTATTGCGTTAAAACTTAAGTAGTATCTCTTTACAACTAAAGCACAAAAATTTGATTAATATATTTGCCAATATTTCAGAAACTGTTGGATTTATAAAAATATATTTCATTAAAGGTTTTTTATTTTTAATAGTACTACAATTTTGCAATGATAATTTATTTGGTATCTCAAATAGTTGCGGAGATACGGAAGTTTCTGCTTCTGTAAAATACCCTAAAATTCATTTTCATGGTAAAATGAAAATAGTGAGTTTATCTATAATCTTAATCAACACCTAGATACGAATTTTAATCAAAATTGTTTGAGTCGATTTTGAGAAAATCGATTTTTTTTTTGTGTGTTCGAAAAGTTAATATATATATATATATATATATATCAAAATATTACTTTGGAATATCCCCCTCTCCCCCCAAAAGGTGCAGCTTATTTTTTTTAGACACTAAACGTATCCTATAGCTTACAATAATATTTTCTGGTGTTTAAAACTTGTGTGTTTTTTTTGTTCTCTTTGTGGCAATAAAATAGCTGCTAGCCTTGAGGCCTGAAACATTTTATAAATAGCTAGAATATTTAACCTGGGGAAGGAATGCTTGGAAGGGGGTGTTAAGTGGGTGGGGAAACGCCCGAAGACCTTTTTTATAAAGTTTTAAAGGGAGAAAAAATACATTGGTAATCTAAAAAATATAGGTATATTTCTTGACAACCCATAATTTTAAATAATTACACGGTGGTTCACTCAAACTGCCATATGAAAAATACTATGTGACTATTTGTGAGTTTCCACCAGTTATTGATAACATAAACTTTAAAACGGTATTTTGTGACAGTACTTTTTTTTATGAGTACCACGTCTTACTACCCGTCCATGCTAATCGCATATTTATACAAACTAATGGGGTCGAGATAATGGATGGAAGAATTTATTGTAAATGTACTCTCATTTGCATGGAGGGTGTTAGAGGGTAAATATCACGTTGCTATTTTTTTTTATAAAAGGTTAAAAAAAAAAAGGCACCACGTCTTACTACAAATTCTGGTTATAAACCTAAAAATACTTTTGAATCTACTTTACTTGCCTACTGAAAATATTTATATTATTCATAATATTTATAGCTATAACAAATCCATATCGGTGACCATATGATCTAAGGCCCTATTCTCTCAGTGTACTAGACTGCCGATAAAAGGGAGAGCGAGGTTCGAATCTTGGTTGGGATAACTGTGGATGGTTTTCCAAAATTGTTTACATTTTCCCTCCACGCAAGTGCGGGTACACATCCTATCGATATAGCATTCCTAATCCCTAAAACAATTAGCGTAATTAGTACATAAGTGGATAACCAGAACGAGTAGTAAGACGCGATGCTAAAAAAAATTAATAGAGAATTAACAACAAACCCAGTTTTTAAGTAAATTTAAATGTTAGCTGTTAAAAAACACATATCAGACAAGTGCAATATAGGAATTAAAATTCAACTCATCTGAGGGAATAATTTGATATTTATGACGTCAACTTACTAACTTATCCAAAGAACACTTTACCAATTTTAACTAAATCCAAACAAAAAGTTAATAAAGCCAAAAATGCCAATGTTATCGAAACCAATTAAAAACTCATTAATGAAGATTATACTAACGTCATCTGGTTATATGTGTTTACGATTTTAATATTCCCTTTTTAATTAATTTCATTAGTATCAATATCTGGCAACTATCCATCATATTGTGTTTTTAAATATTAGGTGTGTTATGTTAATGACGTAAAACAAAAGTTCTGAGTAGTAATTATTTAATTGCTTCTGGAAAAAAACAATATTACTGTATCTAAAATTAGATATTTATACTATTAGTAACCCCTAATGTAAGTATTGACTTAGCGAAGTTAATGCGAGTGCACCTTTTACTAACGACCCTCCTCATCACCAACCTTAGATTAAGTCATCAATAATTAATCGTGTTAAAACTTATTAATACAAAAAAAGGCAAAAACTAGACACCAGAGTAGCAGCTATTCGATGCGGATCATTATAAATTATTGTAAAATTAAACAGTCATGTCGACTGTTATTATTATCCGTAGCTATGGCCAAGCGTTCTAAGGAGTTAGACTCGATTTCATTTTGGTAAGCGTCGGCAGGTGTTACTCATATGTGATTTCAAATGCAATTTTCAGATACTAATACAGAGTCATTTTTAATACATTCCTCGTCGTCTACCTCTAAATTAAGTCGTTTGTAAACCTGTAAGTTGGAGGTAGATATTTTTTTTAATTACAGGGTTTATATGCACCTGGAGAATAATAAGAGCCTAGAAAAGTTAAGGAATTTGATGTGACAGAGAAATCGGTAAGATTAGTAAAGAAAATTTTAAAAACTCATTGAAACTCTTCAATATTCTTACAATAATTTTCTAAATAACATATCGATTAGCACAACTCCAGCGTAAACTATTAATTTTATCACCAACACATGCGAATTTGCGAAGAGAATGGATATAATTGTTTTTATGTCAATAATTTAATAGAATATAACTAAAATAATGAGATTATTTATTTTCACAAGCAATATTGGAAAAATGAATATAGTTCGGTCTGTAAAATCTATAAAATACATGTAGTTTCCAAATCTACAAAGCGTATCAACCCTAGATTAAAATGTTAGAGTGTATGTTTTTAAAACGGCCCCAAGTTGTTTGTTGTTGTGTTCCGAGTTCCTTGTGACCTAGGTTGTTTGGGTTTCCGTGTCATTTTTCCTTTAGCTGTACACTGTATTGGTAGTACAGGATTGCTCATAAAAATATATACCCAAAACAAAATTATGTTTTTGTGTTTTAGTCATGGTCAAAATCTGTTAGGATTTTTTTAGACGCAAGAATACCGGTTGGGTCCAAGCCAAGGTATACCACGTGGGGGCGAAAGCAGGTGGAAATGAATCATCTGTGTGTCCTTATAGTCACACACGCACCTGTATCGGCAGTGATTTTTTTTTAATGTATAACAGTTGAATATCGGCCACTTTTCATGGATACATCTGTACAAATCCATTCTTGGTCGTTCGAACCAAACATACAACTCTCTCTCTCTCTTTCAACTTTTCTTTTGTGTGCTCTGCTACATTAAAGACTTTGATTGCTAAAGGAGCTTTGAGGGGGTGGGGAGAGCTGGTTGGAGGTGGGGTTGAAGGGACTTCTTTTCTCAATCTTCTGGTTGAAAAAAACTACTAGCATGTAACAAAGACAGAGGGACCATAAATTTTATTCCTGAAACATTTACTATCATTTTCTCTCAGGACGGTAGAGACCGACTTTGGACTGAGTCTATGATTGTTTCCACTGGAAAAGCCCCATATTCACTTTTAAAACCAAAATCAAGACGTGTTTAAAAAAAAAAGAAGTATAGTCGGATCACCATCAAAGTACCAAAAATAATTAATGTTGCCAAAACTTCCTCAGATCTTGATTACCGATGACGGGAAGATAAAAGGGGGCGGGGGATGAATCTCGACCGGGTTTACTTTGCGTATCTTTTCTCGGGTGTTTTTCGCACTCCTTCAACGCTAATACAGTAATATTCATCCTAACTATAATTTCCCTTTCATTACTTAGTATAAATATGTAGATAGCCCGGGCGTGTAGTAGGATACGGTGCATAGAAAGTATCTTAGGCTACACCTAGACCGGAGACGTCTCCCCCCACCCCTCATCTCCCCACCCGAGCTGACCCAACCAGACCGAGCAATCAGACCTTAAAAATTAAAACATAGTAAAATCAATTAAACCACCTACCCGCCTCTGTGGCGTAGTTTGGCTAACGCGCTTATCGCGTTGAACTCGACTGCTGAGGACGGGGAGATCGAGGTTCGAATCTCGGTCGAGGGAACTAGGGTGGTTTTCCTAAATGGTTTTCCACTCTCCCTGCACGCAAATGCGGGTTAGCTTCCTCTAATTCATCCTTCCCAATTCCTAATCCATTAGCGTAGTTAGTACTTAAAGCGTATAACCCGAACGGGTAGTAAGCCGCGGTGCTAATAATAATAATAATAACTAAACCACCTACACTAGCCCCGACTATGAGTCGCCCCGATGTTGGCCGGATTCAAACATGTTTGTTTTTCATGTTCAGTCTGTTTAGACTAGGCGTGGAGTACGCTACTTGATTTATATTATTTATTTACTTTCTTAGATTCTAGTGGGCTTACTCTATTTTGCTCTTGCTTTATTTTTTCTTGATCAAAAAGACCCTTTTACCATTTGAATATGTCAAAAAATGACAGAATCGAACTTATACACGTTCGGAAGTTGCTTGTCCTTTTTAGGTCTCCTTCAATCCCTCTTAAAATATGTTTCTATGGTCATCCTATGATAATATTTAAACTTCTCTGTATATTCTCGCAGCGGTAAACAAGTAGTGAAGTACTCACTTTCACTCCTCTCCATATTGAACTCATGTACCCACGTCCTTTTTCACTTCTAGCCATTTTCAAACCTAAATTATTATCACACAATAACAATAGTTCCAAATCATATCAGAATCGCTCATGTTGAACAGACAAGATCTCGAGTCGAACTATTTTCATACGTGTCCAGTGTAGACTGTAGAAGCGAGAGTCGAGTTGGATCGGGCCGGGTCGGGGGAAAGACGGCTCCAGTGAAGGTGTAGCCTTTTGGCGGTTTGACTAGACAGGTAGTTAGTTAGCTCTTCTACGACGCGTCTCTTTTACCACGCGATTTGTATGTAGCGCGATCAGCGAAATGGGGTATAGTGTGTGTGTGTATATATATATATATATATACATTAATATGCCTGCTTAGTCAACCAGAAGAAAATTATTTTTAAACAAATATCCTGCAATAACAATGCAATGTATTTGTTAAAAATCGACCAACACTTCTTNTATATAATATACTATATATAATATAACTAGTATATAATATATATATATATATACACGGTCCCAAGACGGCAAATACGCGATACGCGATTTCCAAATACGGACTGCTGTGATTCCCCGCATATATTGCGTTGCTCTCTCACCACTATAATAGTGCCGCATATTTATCACGTGCGCGGGTGTTGGTTTCTGTGATTCCTTGCGCTAGTACCTTATTTCTCCACCACTAGTGCTGTAATCGCGCTGCATCAGTCTTTTTTTCCAGCTTCATTACAACTTACCTTTAGTAAGAGTACTTAATAAAATATGTTTTTCTTTGTTGTGTGTTTATGCCATTGTGCGTGATTTATCGCGATCGTATTTGTTTATTTTTGTAATCACTATAATGAGTGGGAAAGTCCATGAAGCAGTCTCCTTATTGCAGTAAGAGTGACATTAAAAAAAACCAGAAAGCCATAACCCTTGAACGGAAGCATGACATGGTGAAGCGTTATGAAACTGATTTTTCATAGGTCTGGTCAGTAGTCTATGCAACCTTCTAATCTTTTTCCCCATTTAACTAATAATCTATATAATGCGATGATTTTACAGAACGCAACTACCGTGTTATAGGGTAACTTATTGTATTACGCAAGATTGGGACAGAATCAAGAATGCACATGCGTTGGTAACCTACCCCCAGGTTAAACTTTTTTCATATGTATGTGCTTCAATGCCAGTATGTAGATTCTAATCCAAGGGAACAAAATAGGAGGGGATGTTTTAAAGAGCAATGGATATAAAATGAAAATTGTATTTTATCATTACTGTCCATCGGAACCGTTTAGAATATATACCAGGAATTATTGGTTGAAGTTTTGCGTTCAGGTGTTTTCACACAGCGAGCATTTATTTCAGGTACTCCAGGACCTAGTTGAGAGCTTCCGTCACACCTTTTGACACACGATTACTTTCCTTGTCTAACACGTTTTAATCTCGCCTCTTACTATGAAAGGCTCGAGGTGGGGGGTACAGGAATCACCCGCGCCGGTGGTGGGCACGTGGTTTGAATGTCAAGCTCATCTAGTATGTTTTGCCAGACGAGTGTCTTGAAAATGTGTTTGTTTCCTAAATGGTTTTAATAATCTTCCTCTACGCAAATGCGTCTAAATTTCACTTACATTCTACCCTCCTCATTCCTAGCACACTAGCGTAGTTAATATTTAAGTATAGACGTAGCGTGTGCTGAGATGAGGTAAAAACACTCAGTAGGAATTGAAAAGTAAGAAGAGATTGCCCAGTCTTCAATTCTTTCATTTGTTTTTTGAACCGCGACATAATACCTGTTCAGGTTATACGCTTCCTCTGCTATGGGACTATCCACATTTGAGTTACACTAATGAGCTAGGGATGAGGGAGCTATTATCTATAGGTAATGCATCAACATTTGCGTGGAAGAAGAGTGATAAGGTATTTAGGAAAAACACCCTTGATCGGGATCCTAACCCTGGGTAGCTAAACATATTTGTCCTCCCAACAACCGGTTCGAATCCTGCACGGTACCCCTTTCGAGCAATAAACACATTTATCAATTAGGGATAAGGAAGATATAATTGAGTGTAAATGTGCCCGCATTTGCTTTGTGGGAGAGTTGAAAACCATTTAAGAAAAAACTTTGTATTCCCTACCGGTATTCAAATCCTGATCTCCCCGTCACAGGCAGTCCAGTTGATTACAAAAGTAACACGCTAGGCCATGCAAGCACTGCTGCAGACAATAAGGATATTTACAGTAGAGCCCGGTATATGGAAAGCACTATTTACTTTACCAACAAATATAAACCTTCTTGTTCATCCGAAGGTCAAAATAACCACTCACTTGATGCTGTTTTCAGTTGCCGCTAGTTCAATGAGGGAGAAAATAGCGCGCTTTTACGTGACTGGTCAAAAAAGCATCCTTTCAAGTTAGCGTGGACGAAAATGATCGAATGAAGGTTGCCAAATGTTAATCAAACAAAATGTAAAGCAGAATTTTAAATGAAAATATGACTTTGTGCTTTATATTTTGTTTGATTATAAAGTTATCGAAATAATTATTTTGTTTTAGTTAATTTAATTTAATTAAAACTTATATGAAAATAATAAGACCCTTTGGGTGGTCAGGCAGGTAAAATATTATATTAAAGGGTCACGATCAAAAATGTTTGGTGAACACAGATCGGAAGACTTCCCAGATATTCATATTAAACAAAATCGTTAAGTCAATTTTTGAAAATTATCCAATAGTAGATTGTTATTTATTTGAGGGCTTAGATCAAAACAACCCTCAGAGGAAATACAGAATTGTTTTTCGGTTATGAGGTATATCAAACGTAAAGAATCATCATAATCTTGATGTCAACAGTTTTCACAGTTATAATTTTTTTTTTAATTTATATAAAAAAGTAAAAAGTGAAATAAATCTAATTAGTACAATTTTGAGAGGCTAGCTCCCTAAGTTAAATGATTTTGTTCCACAATACATTCCAATTTACATAGGACTAGCCGACATACATAAACGTTTTACTACATTATTAGTGTTATGTTATTAATAATATAATATCAAAAGTGACAGACCATATGACTTTACTTGACAGTAGATTAGTACTTTTTAGAGCTGTTAGATAAAGAAGGCTCTTCCTATGAAAAATTGAAATGGAAAATGTTTATATTAAAAAAGGTTATTTAAATATTAGGCAGTCCTCACCGCTTCGTCAATACTTTCGTTAAAACATTTCCCGCGTCGACGAGTGACAGGTATGTGATGTATTAAGGTGGGGGGTCCAAGAGTGTATCAAACGCGTATCAAGTGATTTGTTATTGGAAAAAGTTTGATAAAAACTGTCATAACTGACGTATTAAGAGTAAACCTAGTGTACATTATAAAAAAATGTCTCGGTAATATTGGAACAGACAAAATAACATGTTTCTGGTTGTGTTAACAACGAATCGTGACACCGCTGCTCAAGATAAAAAAAAAGGCCACATTCTTAGACAGTATTTAACGACCGTTATTTAAAAGTTGACACAATAAATCTGCGTGAAGCGTTTGCTTATTTATTATAGACACTGATGGGCTGGTTTTTTTTCTCCTCTAGTCATTAGAAGAGAGGTGGGAAGAATAAACCAGCTTGATAGCTAGCCGTATAATTTGCGCCTTAGATCAATCACCCGACAAATATATGAATATTATGTGCGAATAAAATCATTATAATCTTGAATACTACTAAATAAAGTGATACATATTTTCCAATCATATTTTTAATATTTTCATAAAGTCACGATATAGTTTTTCCCGAAAATTCATGACATTTCAAAAAAGCCTATATGAAGCAGATTTTTTTTTTAAATGTGACTGAACAGGATTTTGAACCCCGGGTCTATAGTTAAACTTGTCAATGCCCTAATATCTAAGGTTTTCGTAGACTTGTCAAAGTTTGAGATACATTTTTAATATAGAGCTTTCCCAATTGTTTATAGAGCCAAGGGTTCGCGGCTAAACTTGTGTGTGTTTAACCTAGAGCTAAGGCTAGCCCATGTTAGTGAAAATGTTGTCAATGCACTTTAGTGGAGCTGATTTTTTGTATACATGCATCGGTGTCATAGGAGAGTAAGAATAAATAGTACGATGCAATACACAGACTTTCTCTCTTATTTTAAAATAAAGACATTTACTAAAAGCACTCAAGATTTGTGAAACAAAATAATATACACTGTTACAGAAACATTGATAACACAGGAACATCAATTTCACAATTCAAAGACCTTCATAAAAATTATAGCCTATATTTGCTAAACTATTGATTTTATAAAAAAAATATTTGAAAAAATCTATTTTTAATAGTATTACAATTTTATAAATACTAAACTATTTTGTATTTTAAATAGTTGCGGAGATATCAAAATCAGAAATTTTGGCTTATATAAAGTACACTCAAAGTATTTCTCATGGGACATTGAGAACTGCCATTTTGTTTGTAAAGTTAAACAGTTTCTAGATTCAAAATTTAATCAATTTAATCAAAATCGTTTAGGTGGATTTCTATAAAATAGATTTTTTTTTCTTTTTGCCCTTCCGTAAACTACCTAGCCTTAATTTTAGAACTATATATCTAATTCTATACGTACCATGCTAATGAGTTAGGGATGAGGATGGTAGAATTTAGAGGAAGTTTACCCTTATTTGCGCCTTAGACCATGCGGTCACCCAAGTGGTTAATATAATATTCTTTTAGCACCACGTCCTTCTATCCGTCCGGGTTATTCGCTTATGAACTGATTACACTAATGCTTTTAGGGGTGAGGAAGGTTATATGTATATGAAGTGTCCCCACATTTGCGTGAAGGGAGAGCGGAAAGCAATTTTGGAAAAAAAAATCCTCAGTACACACGACCGAGATTCGAACCTCAATGTCCCCATCATTGGCAGTCTAGTCCACTGCGAGAGTAGTTACTTAGACCATGAGTCCACCGAAGTGGGTATTAACGTTTAACACTACTAGGATATTAACGGCTAAATAAAAAGTACTGTAGTGGAGATATGGAAAGTACAGTAGCCTCGTTACTTCTTTGGTGCTGACTGACAGCTCACAGCTGACTTCTGACAGTCAACATTTAGGTATATACCTAAATTTTGACTGTCAGAAGTGACAGCTGCTAAACACATGTTTTTTGCAGATCATATGGTTCGGCGTAGGGATACGTAATTTGGTCTGGTAGCTTTTCAAAGCCGTCAGCTGTCAGTCATCACCAAAGAAGCCATGGGGCTACTGTAGCTTTAAATAAATTATCCCACATTAGCATGGAGCGAGGATAGGAAAACTACAATGATAACTGACATGTAGAGAACCACCCCAAGTGCCGAGATATGAGATCAGGCCCTCTCAGTCACAGACCATCTAATATATTTTGAGCCAGACACCTTAGACCTTACGATCTCCAGTGCCTGTGCCAGCTAATATGATTCTAAGAGACTATTTTATTCGAGTTTAGTAGCTTAGCGTTCAAAACATGTTGTGTTCCATGTGTTCACAACACCTTTATGTTATCCTGTGTATTATTTTCATGATCACAGAGTACACCGTCCTCACGAGAAGAGCGTCACGACTTCAAGTAGCACATAACTACCAACATTGGTTTGCGCAGTCTTTCATTGCCGGTTACGTATTCAGGCATACAGGTGTAGCCAATTCGGTAGTACCGGTTTGGTTGAGTTTTGTTCTGGAAGGTATGTAAATAAGAGAAAATCCTGATTATACTTAATTATAAGCTTTGTTATGAACAGTAAATTTGTTGTGTGTGGCAGGCGAGAGAGAGAGCGGGAAAAGAGGGGGGGCGGAGGGGAGTAGTTCTGAGCAATACAGTATCCTTCTAAACACACATTCCTATTTAAAATCATGCAATAAATGCATTAATGAAGAAAATTATTTCAACTAGTTTAATACACAATGAGCTGTAAAAAAAAAGTTTTATGGAGTATAATATAAATAAATGTCATTAAATTTATCAAACCCTTATTGTAAATTGGTTTTATAAAATAAAGTATTAATCTAGTAAAATGGTTGAGGATAATCGTTTCTAAATGAAACAGTTTTATGTTGTGACACCTTGATTACAAAATTGTTAAATTAAATATTTGTATACAAAGATTTAAGTTTAATTTTTTAAATACCTTAAGGCTTAATGGACCAACAAAACCGAAGGATATGCGTTCAATTTAATTATATACGTAAATGCATTATACAATAATGTATGTGACAACTAGTTTAAACAGTACACTCGAACGGGACCTAAACCCTGATCTCCTTGTCATACGCAGTCAAGTATATTGCGAGAGCGACGCCTTAGACCATGCAGCCACCGAAGCAGGTAATTATATAGTAATTTTAACAGCATGTTATAGGTCTATAATTTAACTTATTTAGATTTTATTTATACATTAAATGTTTATGATCCAATTTCTTAATAAAATATTTTTTAAATCTAATTTAAATCTTTGTACACATATACGATAGATACATCTTCCCAAATTTCCTATATTAAGACTTTATTTTTTTAAACCAATTTTAAATTACTATAAGTTATAATAAGATATATGTTCTCATAGCTCCATGGTAAGCCTACGTAACATTTATTTGTGTAACTTCATATTAGTGTTTGTTGCAGCTCAGTGTGTAAAAAACTGTTTTAAATAATGTCTTTAATTATTGAATATATTACTCGTTTATGTGAACGAATGGTCTAAGGCGTCACTCTCGTATTATACTGGCCATCTGAATACGGAGAGATCGGGTTTCGAATCACGGTCGGGTCTACTGAGGGTGTTTTTTTCCTTGATTGTTTCCCACTCTCATTCCCCACAAATGCAGGTAGTTTACCTCTAAAATGCTTCCTCCCTTATCCTTACTCCATTATGTGTATAGCCTGGACAAGAAGACGCAGTTATAAAAATATATACATACACGCTCCTTTCTACATATTTTAAAAATGATTTATAAAATCTTATTCTATAATCAGTTTGTAAAAAACAAATAACCAACTATTCCAAGGTCGAGAAACTGTTTGTGAGCTTCTTTGTAGAATCAACATGCCATAAATTCACTCAATTAGAATTGTAAACAAAAAATATGTGGACAAAGCATGTATTTTCATTTGGGTTTTATTCTTTCTCGTGGAAAAGAAGTTGCGGTAAAATTTAAGGCGCCTGTACCCCAAGTTTTTCTAGGAAATGCTGAACCCCCTACGTCTGGACCGACACATGTTCCTGGACCACCCCTTCAGGGAAGTTCGACCACTCCTATTTCCACCCCGGTGGCTCAGTTGCTTTTGAGGCTGAAAGTGGGTGACTTTAAAACTTTATCCGGGGCATCTATCTATTCGTACATGCAGGGTTTTGCAACAAGTACTAAAATCTGGTTTAATAGCTTCTCAAGCTAGACAAAGACACACGTAGTTTAAAAATAGATATACAAATCTTATATTAAAGTTTAAAATGCTGCTAAATTTATTTTTATCTAATAATAAGCTAAGATTTTAATAATAATAATAATAATAATAATAATAATAATAGGGCTACAATCCATTATCATACGAAACATAACCTTAATTTTATCTACGAGTCTCGAGTTCGAATCCAAATCTTGGAAAAAATTATTAATATAAAGGAAAATATAAATATTAACTAAATTTTAACATAATTTGTTTTGAATGCTTTTGTGGCCGTTGTTTGAATTGAATTTTAATGTTTTCGGGCTTGAGTCTCGTTGAGGGAAAGTTTTAGCTGTTGTTACAACGGCCATAATCTTGGATGTGTGATCAAACAAATTATGTGGAGAAGAATTTGAGGTGGAATCACCAGTAAATTCTATAAAGTGACCTCAAATTATTATCCACACTATTTGTTTTATAATGTTTACAGTTGGTGAATAGTGAGTTTCCCTTTCACAGTGATGAATTAATGTCCGGGAGTTTGGTGTTGGGTCTTTTCTAGATTTAAGTTAGTCTAAGTCGTGTGCTGATATAATTAATCAATCAGCTCAGAAAGTGCACGCTAAGAGTGTGCATCACATGTCCATCAACTCTGTGATACAGTCGGCTAAAAGCCGTAAATTTAAACGAATACTATTGGACGTGGATCAATTCTGATTAAACATTAATGGAGATAAAGAGTTAATAGACGTTCCTAATACTAATATTACATTATATATGGATACAAAATGTGCTGAAAAGGCCGTTTTTGCCCATTTTAGAATGGTTACACAACAGCTGCTAAGGAGTGTGCACAAATCTTTATTCTGTCTTAATAGGGACATACTGTAGTTATTAACAAGAAACTTTGTCGCTTTGTTCCCCATCGTCACCACGGAGAATTTCGAATAATCATTCAAATACGAATGCACTGCACACATTTCTGGCATATCGTAGGTCTTTTCTTTTCCCTTTTACTCCCATACTTCGCGCGAGCCGAGACCTGACTTGGGCCTGCTATGATGCAAGCTTTTAAATTCCTCCAATAGAAAAAATAAATAAAAAATGTAATCACACAATAAACCCAACATTAATAAATCTACACATTAGCAACGTACTCTTGAGCTTTATTATTATTCCCTGAAATAGTGTATTAGAAGCTCAACAAACCTGTATATAAGTATTAGATCAAAGCGTTTTCATAGGTAGAAAGTTCAATTATGTATAACCTATAGTGGGATTATTCCAAAAAGGACCTTTTATAAAATACAAACAATTTGTATGCGGTCAACCTGGGTAATATTTCCCAATATTATTCTTGTTATTTCATAGGTATTGATACTATCCATCAATAGTGACAGATGAAGACGTATGAATAGATTAAATAAAATTTAGTAACTTTTTGCAACTGCCTGATAAGGTCCTTCCTGTAGGACTCCTACTATAGCTTGATTAGAGAATATAGTAGTTCACATAAACAATTAATAATATAATTGTATAGAAGTCAAGGAAAAAACTTATGAGCAATTTAATATTTTAATTTAGGCCTAGTTTTAAGAAAAATAATTAAGGAATAAAAGTCTTTGGCCCATCAATATTTGTTATGTGACCCTTTTGTAATTAAGTTTTCAGATCATGTTTTAAGGCATCACTTTCGTGTTTTTACAGGGTGGTCACAAACCTAGAAAACAGGGAAAACCTTGAAAGGTAAGGGAATTTGAAAGTTAAGAAAAAAATCAGGGGAAAGTCAGAGAATTTAACCATGAAACAGGGAAAATTAGGTATTTTCATTATTTTATCAAAACAAGAGAAACTTGTTTTTGTTAACTCATTTCCATTATTGTATTTTATGGCAATCACAGATAAAGTTATCTAATAAAAACCTACCGACACATTGTGTTACTTTGATTATTTTCTTAACCTGGACCAAGGTCATCTAATGCACATGTGTGTAAACTTTGTTAAGGTTTAGGTGGAACGGGAGGGCTCAATCAAATTCAAGAGACAATATCCGATCAAGTATTTCATTACGTATTCACTTGCATGAGTAATGAACAAAAAACTAAAGCAACAACAACATTGTATATCTTCACTGTTCTTATTCGTTCTTTGTTAATCTTAACAAATTACGTGTATTTGAGCCTGGACCTCCCCATCTCCAAGACTGATACCTTTATCAACGAGCTCATCAGTGCAGTTCACAGACAATTAATATCAGTTCAAACATGTGTGCCATTGGAGATCGATGCGGCCAACAGTTACATAAACGAGTAAAATATGATCAGGGAAATTTTTTTTAAATTGTAGGGAAAACCTGGAAAAGTCTGGAAATTTGAAAAAGGAACTTCTTTGGCCACCATATGTTAGAATGGCCTACTGATTACGGGGAAATAGGGCTTCAAATCCCAGTCGGATATACTGAGGGTGGTTTTTTCTAAATGGTTTCCCACTTTCCTTCCACGAGGATACGGGTAGATAACTTTTAAAATGCTTTCTTCCTCATTCCTACACCATTAGAGTAATTATTAATAATGGACGTAAATATAGTTGCTTATAGTCTTTTATCCAGAATCGTGTCAATCAGAAATTGTATTCGAACATTACATTCAGTGGATTTTTTTTTCTCGTTGTCACCACAGCGAAATTTTGTGTTGAAAGCCTGTATTCTTCAAGACTCACCTATTTCAAAACTAACAATCTCTTTCCTTTCTCTGTGCGAAACCAGATGGGCTAGTAAGCACGAGGAAATAATTAGATTTAAAGAAGTATATAAGTAAGGAGTTAATGCCCTGGAAAAATTTAACTCTTCAAGGAATTAACACTTCCAATTTGGCACATCAATTATTAGAGTGCATTAGAGCAGAGCAGTTTATATCATGCCTCATTGTAATCGAGAAAAAATTCTCTTTTACACTGCAACTGTCAAAGGTAGAGAGAAGTAGAGATTGCTCTTTCTGAAGCCTGCTCTCATGTCAATACAGTTTTGGGAGCTTTAGAACTGTAACGCAGTAATTCTGAAAACGAATCTAAGACACTGTATGAAACAGCATTAAGATTGCCGTCATATGTTGGCAGCACTATCATAATGCCCAGATCAACTGTGCGTCAGGTTCACAGGAAATATGTTCCGGAGTCAGGTCCAGAGGAATATCAAAGGAGGGCAGTATTCAAATCATTTTAGACAGTTTAGTAATGCGATAAAAGGAACGCTTCCTAAACCACAATCAGATTCACTCAAATAACCAATAAGTGAATCCTAAACATGAACGTGTCCAAAACTTGCAAGTGTGTGTAGATTTTACAGATAACTTTTTTCAAGTTCTGACTATGTTCTTCGCAGAATTTCAACTATGGAAGAAGTGTAGCAGTGTTAATCTAAAAGACAGGCTAAGCAATGCAATAGAAGCATTTTTGCAGTGTAGTGAAACATGTTATCCAAATGTGAGGATACTTCTTCTGATACTGGTAATTCTTTCCATCTCTACTGCTTCATCTTAAAGGTCATTTTTGACATTGAAAATATTGAAAAGCTACCTGCATAACACAATGGCACAAGATCGCTTTACTAACCTTGCCCTTCTTAGTTGTAATGATATTGGTTTGGATTACTCTAAAATATATAAAAAGTCATGGATGAAGGTAATTTTTCTTTAAAGTAACATATGTAGAGTACTTTTACGATTGATCCATGAAGAAACACGCGCTTTTCAGAAATAATGGGAAAAGTACTACACCATTAAAATATTTTTTTTATGCCATTATTCCTGTTAAAAGAACAACTCCGCAGTATTTGGCAAAAGACGCCAATTTCTTATACCAATAAGAAGCTAGCTTTCACAACACCTGTCGCCAGGACTCTTTCTATTAGTTAGTTTTTACACTGTTGACGAAGGGAGCAAGAGGCAAGGGGTATGTCATATATAAGTCTTTGTGCGTATGATTAAGGACAGCCACACGCACAAGTCGCACAAGCAACGTCACACAAGTCAGTCAGACACAAGCAACGCAGTTAGGGACTCACAAATACACTAGCACTGGCTCT
Source organism: Timema monikensis (assembly GCA_902151445.1). Classification (NCBI taxonomy): domain Eukaryota; kingdom Metazoa; phylum Arthropoda; class Insecta; order Phasmatodea; family Timematidae; genus Timema; species Timema monikensis. The sequence goes on along the minus strand of CABFVZ010002609.1, from coordinate 55,137 downwards.
CGCAGTCACAGTCTAACACAGAATATAATAATTTACATTAATATCACAAGTGTGCATTGATATAAAGCATTTGATTGGAGTATGTATAAGTAATTAACAGATGTCATTTGAATAAACCGTGTGTGAAATAAACAGCCATCAACAGTTCTCTTTCTTGCATTTATTAATTATACCGATTTAATTAGTGCTCGACCACGGAGCAATTAACAGCTGGTCACTAGCACTGGCTCTCGCAGTCACAGTCTAACACAGAATATAATAATTTACATTAATATCACAAGTGTGCATTGATATAAAGCATTTGATTGGAGTATGTATAAGTAATTAACAGATGTCATTTGAATAAACCGTGTGTGAAATAAACAGCCATCAACAGTTCTCTTTCTTGCATTTATTAATTATACCGATTTAATTAGTGCTCGACCACGGAGCAATTAACAGCTGGTTAAACGGTATCTATTCCGTAAAGTGATGATAGGCGCTCGACCACGGAGCTATAGACAACCGAAATATCATCACAGCAATATTATATCATGGAATTAATCCGTAGTGTTACACAGTGTTCACAGAGAAATCGAAGTGAACACAAATGAAGTTATAACCAAATTTTCACTAAGTCCAATGGGTGTAGATTTCATCTTTTGATGATAATAAATTTGACTTTTTTTATTGATGCAAAATGTAATGTTTTTAAGCCATCACATAAGTATTATAGCAAACTATTAAATAATATTATGTAATGTCAAGTCAGAACTTGTATGCTTATTGCGGTATGTATGTTGTTTTTCAAACACTCAAAAATAGTTTTTTCAGTAAAATTTTGGAAAGGAACTTTACACTAACCATATCCCCTCTCTCCCTCCCCGAAATAACTTCTACCTTAAGCCCATGTTATGTTTGCCTATAACCTGAACAATTAGGAATACGCGGTGAGGTGTGTGTGTGTGTATATATATATATATAGAGAGAGAGAGAGAGAGAGTATTTATTAGCACTATGAACAGGGATACATTTGGGTCTAAGCACCAACGTTCTCCCACGAAAATACCCAGGTATCCCATTATAAGGTCAATCTTTTAAAGCTGAGACTATGTGTAGACATAAACTACGTACTTTGAGCTGGTGGCAATTAGTTGTAAATTAAACAAATTAATCATTCAATTAAAAAATAGTGTGTAGCATGGCCAATAAACTCCACTAAACAATAGTTACGGCAATTAAAATATTCCACCTTGGACATCTTGTGTTTACCATTCATAAAAAGGAGATCAATAGCCTTAAGGTCATTCACTTTTAATATAATTCAAACTTATGTTTCCACTTGTAATTAATGAATTATTGATAAGGTATAATGAGAACATGGTAGAAAGAGCAGTCCTTGACAATCACGTATGTTACTAAACTTACTTTCATAGACACATGCCAAGTTGTATGCTCATAAGATGTCACTTTTGATAAATAGTAGAAATACTTGTCATAGTATTAGTAATTAGTAGAATTTTATCAATGTTGCCCGCAAACGTTTTTTAGTATTTTATAAAATGTTTTTCCTACCATGATCTTACTGAATGTAGTTTATAAATTAAACTTATTCAGTAGAAGCAATATCAAGGCACCACTTAGGACAAATTCAATTTTTTTAAACTCTGATAGATTTTTTATACCTTAATTTTGATACCTAACAAAAATAATACAAACTAAACTAACCACGGTGTTGAATTATATTGGATTATAAATATTTGAAAAAGAACAAAGAGATCCGCAGAAGTAGATTGATGTAAAGGACATATTAGGCTACTTTTTGTTTACCGTGTATCTACCCGTTAGGTCCATACACATAATTTACGGTATATATCAACTACGCTGTGATCAGGATCAAGGGCATGACAATCTCATTTTTTTAGGGGGGTAGGGGAGGTTCACTAAAAAATCTAAAAGAGTCCAGCCTCCCCCTCCCCCCCACCCACCTCCAACCCTGCACTTCATTCCTTCCATAGTTAACAAATAATATTTTGAGAAAATAGGTATGTTGAGATAATGGGTGGGGGAAGGTATTAAACCTACCTGCATAAGCTACAAACTCCACTTCTGACAGTTCTGTTATTTAAGCTTCTCTTTTCTTAAGGTGATTCCTCGAGTGAAATCGTACAGGTGATAGCAAAAATGTCTCATTTTCTCGGACCGCACTTACTCGGCTCATTCCAAGAAACGTCCTTGGTTTTTCAATACATGTTGAATAAAAGGAAATAAAGGTATTTGAAATGTTGACAGAGCTAATTTTACATTCGGAAGTATTACAAGGTGTATATTGAAGGTGAATATTAAAATATTTTTATTAATTAATATTTGTTTGATGACATATACCATTAAACTATAGTAAGAGTAAAAAAAACTTGAATTAGGTTTTTTTAAAGTATTTGTGGGACCCCTCACCCCCTTAAGGAGGGCGTCTTACAAATTCCAGGGAGGTCCATTTAATCCCAGGAGGTCTGGGCCCCCCAGAACCCTACCCTTCCACGCCCTGGGTCAGGATGAATAAGGTATAGATTATTTAGATTAAATTTGTACTCATTTTCGTAGAGAAAGATTGGGAAACTATTTAGGGAAAACTACCCTCAATGCGATCAACCGGAATTATATCTCCAATGTCACCGGAAAACGAGATTATATAAACGTTTGAATCGGCTTTACATGTCATATTTAATTTGTAGAAAAATTAAACACAAAGTACGTTAATAAACAATATGTTCGGCCTGTTGGTGGAAGGAAAAATATGTCTGAACTGCACATATTCATTTAAATGTGCTTTAAAAAATTACACCTATATAAAAGTATAAATAATCATCTAAAATATGTCATCACGTAAGAAGAAAATACGATTTATAAGAAAGCACATTAAAGTTTAAACAAAATTATTATTGAAAGCCTATGAGAAGCAGGTTATCAACAAATTATTTACCCAATTATAAGAATTAATAAATTCGTTAGTTCAAAAGCTCTTTATACAGTTTGCAGTTATTAATAATACAACCCAAGACATTTTTATTTTAATTAATTAAATTAACATAATTCAATCAATACTTTAGTAAGCCTGATAGCTTATAAAATAAGGAATTTATTAATAATGCATGGACCTCTAAATTTAGATATATATTTTAACCTTAGACTCAAAGAAGTGTATTTTGTATTCATTTAATCACATTCATTCAAAATAACACACCCATAAGTGTTTAATGAAATTAAATACTACACAATAGTTTGGTATTACTACCATAACTATATAAAAATGTTGTGTTCCTTTCTTTATCTCACGTTGAGGTCACCTATTTTGTATTAAAAAAACTATTAGTTTAGATTTGACTAAGTGACGGAGGAAAAGGCAATTGTTTTCTAGAATTCTTATTAAATTCAACCGAAGGAGAATTAACACATAAACGCACCAAATATTGTAGACGTCATTGGTACATTTTTAACACGTTTGGCGAGCTATTTCCACAAAACTCATAATGTTAAACGAAATTGTGATAGGCCCTACAGTCAAACACCCAGTGTTAATTTATAAATTTAATTTGGACAGATATGATAGTAGCAGCGTAAACCAAACATTCTCAGTCTTTAGCAGACACACCTGCACTATGTATTGTTCTCAAATACAAAAACCTATTAAAGGAAATATATGAGGTTATTTTTTAACAAATGTTGTGCATTTGAAAATAAGTTAAGGGTGTATTCATATAGCAATGCATTTAAAAAATGAATTGTTTTCTTGGGAATGATTAATAGTATTGTTTCGGTGACAGCAAGGAAGGAATAATAATGCCTACCTTGCAGCTTCTTCTCTGTTTCCCAAAACTTCTGAAGCTCAGTGAAATACTTGTCCAAGATGAACACTTTGGAGAGGCCGAGAGTGGCCATCCCTGCTTCGTTTTACTCGCTTCTTTAGTTGCTTTCCTTGCTGCAGCCTTCTTCTTCTTCGACTTATGCCCGGCTTCACACATTACACTTTCAACCCTAGAAACAGCACTCTTAAAAACCCCCCCTTCCCTGAACTTTTTGGGTTAATTCTAAAAGACACAAATATATAATGTTTTGTTTGATGACTTATGGTCCAGCACCGTCGGACGTGGCCATTTTTGCCGGTATCACCTTCATCGCGCTAATTTGAAGCTTAGCCGCTCTCCTCTGAAGAGTATCCATCTGACAGTCGACGGGTCGGTCAGCTTCACTACCTGCCCGCAGACCTCGCTCGTGGCGCTGCCGTCGTTACTCTGGTCTCACGTGACTTGCTACGAGACATTCTGATTGGATAATCAGGGTGAACTAAGCATTGTTGGTGGGTCGAGGAAAGAACAGGTTCCTATCCTTTCTTCTGTATGTTTTTTACACGTATTTTTTATGTCCCTTGGTGGCTCTTCTTTGGTCCTTTTGGAGGGAAAAAAACAACTCTTATTTCTTCTTCCCCACGGCACGACACTGTGACAGGTGTCAGCGGGATGCAGGATCTAGGATCTACCAAGGCAAACGCTATAAGGAGGGTTTTTAAATAACTGTTTACTAATTGATTAAATCTTTCAATAAAACTGTAACAAACCAACAAGACCTACGTGTCAATAATTAACTATACGAGTACCTGCATCTCTAGGAAAGCGACTTAATGTCAGATTCATCAAGTACTTTGTCAAAGATGTGGAGGACGGGAGGCGAATACATGTCGAATGTATTTTGGGTGGGTTTTTCCTAAATGGCTTACCACTCTCGCTCCAAGAACACGTTGGTACACATTCTCTCAAAGGGTAGTTAAGTGCGGATAGCCCGGAGTAAGTAAAACGAGGCTATAAAGAAACAACAGGGAGGGATAACATATGGCGTGGGTACCTAGTGTGGCGCGCGCGAGATTATTTCTTGGCACGCGGCGTTCACTCCTGTCTCAAGTTTTTTTTTGGTCCAACCTCACTACATAATGAAGGTGTAGAGCTACTATATGATTATCAGTTTTACAGAGTTATTCTTTGAGTGAATAATTGTTTATAACGATTTGAAAGTACTGGCTAAATATAATGACTAAGAATGATTTAAACTATTTTGTTGCGGATAGACGGGTATTAAGACCCATGAACGTAAAATAAAACTATCTTTTCCTCCAGCTCTGTATAGTATCTATACATTTTGAAACATTAAAATATAATATTTTAATCATAGTTAATAATAATTAATAACTTTGATGATGAAGTCTCCAATATTTTTTTTTGCTCCAAATTCCCATAGGCACGTGAGTGAAATAAACTATTCGAAAATTATCAACGAATCGAACACACGATTTCAAAAAGGTTTACCAGGCCTGCACTATTAAATTGGTTGTTCCAGCCCGTTTGGGAACCAATCGTGTCTAGTATTTATTTTCATATATTAAGTGTAGTCGCCTACATAACATAACATATCCATTAAAAAAACTAAATCATTTAACTTATTACATCTATTTTCAATTATAGCCATTTTTAATACAAATATATTCTTTTCCACTTTTTACTTCCGTTGATCGGTGCACTATTAAATGTATATTCCATTGTAAATTACTTATTCATAGGCAACAAAGTAACTTACACAGTTTACATGTTACTTGGGCCAAATTTATTTAAGAGAGAAAACACGCATGGGAGTAAACCATTCATTTATTAATTAAATACATTAAACATATTTAATACTAAATATAACTAATGAAAATTCTGTGGTTGTTTCCAAGAATATGTGTTATATATTAGTTTCAAATTGAGGCAATAAAAAAAATCGCAATTACTAAATTATATTTTTGCTTATCCTATTTTCTTCCAACTTCACCCCTCCCTAATAGTGAAGTACGCACATAGCTTTGAAAAAACATGTATATATTCTAAATAGTCATTTATGTATGCATTGTCATGTGTTATTGCATATTGTGATTTACATTCGTTCCGTCTTTTATGTTGACATCTGTCTCCAATCAAAGAGATTGACAATCTTGTACTTTTCCAACATTTCCTATTGAATATTATTTTTATTAATTTGTTTAACTATTTAGGACGTAGGTGCTCCTCTCTTCGTTTATATATAAAGTGCTGTAAGCTTAATTAAAGAAAATTCTAATTTATAACAATTACATTATTTACACTATTCCTGTGCATGATCATAAGAAATCTCCAAATAACTTTTGGAAAGACCCTATATATATATATTATTGATATATTATTTATTATGTTTGATATATTATATATTATTTATATATTAATATATTATGTATTTATATATTATTATATATTAATATATTATATAAATTATTTATATTATATATTAATATATTATATAAATTATTTATATTATATATTAATATATTATATAAATTATTTATATATTTATATATAAATCCTGGTCCGACACTTTTACTACCACCAATGAAAAATACTCATTTTAAGAAAGGCGAAGAACAGGGGCGTCGCACCGAGGGTGGTTGGGGGTGCCTCCCCTCAATTTGGCTAAAAGCTTGAAAGTTGGAAATTTTGGGAGATTTGAGATCTGAAGTTGGGAAATTCTAGGATTATTCTGCACCCCATTAATTTCTATTATGCATGTCCTTAACAACAGACTGTACAGACAAATTTAAAATTTCACGACTGTTGATATCTATTCTACAAAAAAATTCCAACTTCAAAAATCATCAAATATTCAAAGGAGATTCTTCTGTAGTAGATTAAAGAAAGCTTAATTAATCAAGTAGTCAAATAGCGCCGTTGTCAGTAGGCAGAGACAACGGCCAATGAGTCTATGTCGAATGCGGTATGGAAACGAATCATAAGGGAACATGAGCTGCCCAGTAGCAAAATTTCACTCAGCCAGCAATGCTTGAAATGGCAGCATTGTCAGCAAATGGTTTGTTTATAATTTAGTGTTTTTAGTTGTGACTTTCGTGGCTGCTAGACGGTCGCAGTTTTATGACTTAAATTATCATATGCTGTACAGCCAATGCCTTAATTAGGTCTTTATTAAATTTTGAAGGTATAAATGAAGTGAATGTTACGCAACATTTTATTGTTTTCCTATTGAAAGCTCTGAGTGATGAAATGAGGACATTGAGATTAGTGTTTTAGTGTTTGATTTCTGAAATACGTGTACACTAACTTTTCTAGCAAGTATTCATACTAGTTTGAATTGAACTGATTTATCTTATTTAATTTTTTATTAAAATAAGCTTTCATGAAAGCAATTTATATAGGTTCAAAGCAACATTGAAGAAAGAGGAGTAACTTAGGGCAATGTTACATTCTTACAACCCTTATAGTCCTTAATTTGATTAAGAAGGCTACATTAAACAGAAACTAAGTTTTTTTATTCACTCTTTAACATTTTCAAATTTGGGGTACATTTTTAAATTAGTTATTTAGTGTTCGATTTGCATGAAATTTCGTATAACCATGTTGTTTAGAGTGATGATTTCGAATTTGCCATAATTTATTTAATAAAATACTAGGACACTGGTAGACAGGTATCAAAATTTTGTAGGAATATCGATAAATTCAATTTTTTAATGCTTTATTTTACATATGAAAATGTTTTAAAATAAATATGGCCAAATTGCTAATTTTTTGATAAAGTTATGAGCGAGTTCTACATCTCAGGGAGCTTACTACATTGCTTCCAAGTGTGTTCTAATAAAGCAGCGGTTTCCAACCTGGGGATCGCACCGTGTTTTTGGTGGGGGTCACAATATAGAGGTTTTAGCTTTATATTTACTTTTTCGTAGATTTTAGTGATTATAGGAAGATGCGAGATTCTAATAGAAATGTAAGTTGTTAAAGTGTTAAAACTACAAAGTTACTGCTTAGGTTCCTTTTGGCTAATTCATTCTGATAGTTTCTTGCTAACTTGGCTTATTGTGGCAGCCTTGTAATGCTGCTAGAATAACATAAAATCATCCCCCAACCCCAGGCTTGTTGATTCTATTTTACTACATATTAGTCACATATAATCATTACTATAAGCAATTTATAATAATTAAAACAAGCATTAGTGGACATGCGGGTTTAACGTCACGCTCTTTTCGTTTGATTTGTTGGTGAAGGGGAAGTAAGGATTTTAATTCTGGCCAGGGGTAGTTTATCCTAATATCCCTCCATGAAAACAAGGGTATATTTCCTCTAAATTGTACCTCTCCCGCTGGCGCAGTTAAATGTAGATAGCCCAAGATGGTACATAGTGAAAAAACACACTAAAAACTAGGATTTGAACGCTTTTAAGTTATCAAAGGGTCGCGATGGCCGCAGAGAGAAAAGCTGTAGTCATAAACTCTAAAATGTTGGGAACCGCTGTAATAGAGTCAGTTATATTTTTTAATCTAAAAATACACAATTTAAACGATATCTGCAAATCCAAATAAATATATTTAATCTAAATTGGATATTTAGCTAAAATTCAATTAAACTGAAATAAATAATGATTCAAGCTATTTCCTTATGTACTGAAAAAGATTTGTAGCTTGAAAAATCCAGGCTCAACAAATAAATTAAAAAGTACAGTTGTCTAAAAGCTCGGGCCAGGGCTAGATTATCACCCAAAATTTTCCTAGGAGCCTCCAACCCTCTCCTCCCGTATTTAACATTGCCCTAGCACTCTCCTTTGCCAATTGGGAATTTTTCTCATTTCAAAATGCTTATAGTTGGTAAAAACACTGGTTCACCACCCCCATCCCCAAATATATTTTGTGCAACACCCCTGGTGAATAAAACCTTATCTAAAGTTTAATGCTTATTTCATTTAAAGATTCTCTTTCTCTAAGTAAATAAAAATGTAAGTAGTGTGTCAATTAAAATGATTAAACTTATTCATGACAAAAAATAAGACATTGCATAAAAAATAATTAACCTATAGGTTAAAACCGTATACACCTCTTTTCATGACAAATTTTCTTAGACTTAGACTAACTATTGAAACAATAAGATAGGTAAATGATGGGTTTAGTCATAAAGCAATGATATACTTTTAAAAAAAAACAGCTGGAGCCTGTGGCCGAGTGTTACAAAAAATAAAAACATGTATAGTTTTTGCCTGGTGAAGAGTCTTTGTCGGTTTGCAGACAAAATATCGTCCTCTCTCTCTCTCTCTCTCTTTCTCTCTACCTGCTATATCTGTCAAGTTCGAACAAGTGCTAAGGAGATTTGAAAAGCTTGTAGAAATAAAGAAAGGAATGGTTGCCCCCAACATTTTTACCTTACCTTTCAAACAGAATTTATAATAACCTCTTCTTTGAGCAAAAAAAAATATCGCAGCAGGTAGTGTTTACAGATTGGGGGTTGAAAAGATACACACATCTTTTTAGGATGTTTACTGGGTGCGGAAGGATATGAATAGGATTAGGTTCTTCATGTGGGGAGGATGTGCTTCTGTCATCATATCATTGAAATAATTTCTACCAATACTCAACAGTTATTATGTATTGTGTACCATGTTAAGAGACCTTCACAAGATGTGTTTCACAGGGGTCCATATCTATGGCACACCAATTTTCGTAAAACTAGTAGATAAAATACGAAATCAGGAGTCAGCAGGTAGTTTTTTTTATTTAGCACCACGTCTTAGTACCCGTTCGGGTTATACGCTTAGTACTAATTACGCTAATGGATTAGGAATTGAGAAGGTTGAATTTAGAGGAAGTGAACCCACATTTGCGTAGGAGAGTGGAAAATAATTTAGGAAAGACCAACCCCAGTTCACCCAACTGAGATTCGAACCTCGATCTCCCCACCCTTGGCAGTCTATCTCAACACGAAACTAGCGCGTTAGCCAACTACGCCACCGAGGCGGGTAGCAGGGATCTAGTATAGTAATAGTAATAATATTTATTTCAATATCGTAAATATGCTAACAATATTTAGTACACGGATGTTTAAATACAATACCTGAATAAACATATTATTACATAAACAGGAGCATACAGAACAAAACAACTAAATCATTCAACCAGAACTATTGATTAATAGTGCTCATATCCATAAGAACAAATTTTTAAACCGCGTCTTACTATCCGTTCGAGTTAAACGCCTATGTACTAATTACACCTATGTGTTAGGGATTAGGAAGGTTAAATTTATGGTAAGTATACCCGAATTTGCGTGGGGGGTAGTGGAAAACTATTTGGGGGGAGGGGACAATCTTCTGTACACTCGACCGGGATCGAACCCCAATCTCCCCGTCTTCGGCAGTCTAGTCTAGTGCAAGAGTAACGCCTTAGAAGATGCGTCCACTAAAGCAGGTCATAAGAATTTAAACATTGATTTCACTCATTTTTTAATTACATATTTTATATGCTCACCTTGAACATATCACATGAAGTACAACTCTTTATCCCTTAATACCTGATCAAATATAGTAATTTTTGTGGCCATCTTAGTTTTATTATTAAAGTATAAGTTATTATTTTGCATAATGCCATGTGTATGACTATCTGAATGTATTCAGATTATTTATAGTAAACATAAACGTTAATAAAATTATACAGAGTGGTATTAAAACAAAACTAATTGGTGGTGCCAGTAGATGAAGCTATCTTGTTTATTGGAATAGTAATGGAAAAAATAATATGGAGGGGGGGGCATCTCAGTGCACTCGACCGGGATTCAAACACCGACCTACTCATCACTGGTGAACAATACTAAGCATAAATTTCACGTGCCCACCTATAAGGAAAGGCAACAGCCGAACCTCCATTAAAACGTTAAATTTCTGCCATTCAGACAAAATGTACCATTCATCTAGCACGAGAGATAGCAAGCTTACCTTGCTTTATACGAAAGTAATGAACCTGTCGTAAGACAGAACACCTAATAATAATATTTTATCTAGGGAGGCTACAAACCGATACGGAAATCTAAGGACGATCCTAGATCCTCATCCTCAGCAAGACCGTGTTTGTTGCAGGTTGCAGCCTCCTGAGAGGAGTGCGACGAAGAGATATAGAGAGAGACAAACAATTATGGAAGGGATGGTTAGAAGGAACAGGGGGGAGGGTATGAGACTTGACAGAATGGCCCGGAGAAGAGCTTTTAAACAAGTGAGAGAGAGGGATAGAAATTGTTGGGCGCTGAGATACCATCACCAGATCTTAGCTTATTCCATCCGACCCCGTGCCAACACCACCACAACTATACGTGACGGGCGACCATCACTGGAACCCCCGACACGAAATAGCACACGTTAACGTCGAAGGATTTGGTAAAAGAAAGAAATATAACTTAGAGATTTATTATCTTAGAGTGAACATTATATAACATATAGAAAAGTTACTAGATTTACTTTCACGTATTCGTTCGTCAGGTCATGTGATCTGCAGGTATTATCAAAATATATAAAGTTGCACTAATAATATGGTAAAATGTTATCAATGTTGACAGCGATTTTTATTTTTTATAGTAATATGTTTTATTGGTCTCCTCTTTCTTAAGATGGGGACGTAGGGAGCTCGAGAAAGGGCCAGTATTTTTGCAATTTTTATGTATGTAAGCGGTTTTTTTTGTGCCAAAATAATTAAAATATTGCTCAAGTAGAAACATAGAGTTTAATTTTCTTCACACGGTGATATCAACAATTTTTAATTATCTGTAATGAACATATCGGCATTAGATGACAAAAATTTTAAATGAAGAGAAAAAGTTTTCATTAAATTCCAAAACAACCTTGATAAATATTCAACACTTGTTGATATCACCTTGTGAAGAAAATTTAACTCTATGTTTGTACTGAAACAATATTTTATTTCTTCTTCTATTAGGGTAATAATCATATATGCGTATAACTTGAACCAGTAGTAAGATGTGTTGATAAAAAAACATGGGTCTGTTCTTTATTTATTCTTTACTGCCTATTAAATGCAATGTCCTCTATCTGGACCAAATAATTAAATCAGCATGTGACTTACAGACAAACTTAAATCTAGAGCATACACGACACCTTGTATCTTGAGTCGCCAACAAACCACTATGAAATAGGAACCTCCAATAATAAATATCTAGGCCTTGCCAGGAATTAAACCCGATACCCTACCGAATGAGCTAAGGTGTCAGACTGTCTAGCTTGTGTTATTATTTTTTAAGTGGTCCTATCTCTCCTCCGAGAGGAATCTAATTTTTAAAAAAGCCGTCGCTATTCTCGTCGTAGATTGCCTGTTTTATGTAGCTTTCTAAATATGCCGATTAACGCTGAGAAAGTTTTATGAGTAATCTTTAGAACGCATGCGGTTGGTTGTTTTTAATTGGGCCCAATTTGTTTGATTACTACCTCATCTTACTACCCGCCCAGGTAAGAGCGTAGAAAGCTTATTTTTTAAGTTTAGTCCACTAAATAGTTGACGTAATATATTTTTATATATCAATGTATATAAAATGTGTAGGGAAAACGGGGTGTATGGATGAGGGAAAGCAATAGCATACTGAAATGTAAAATGCATCAAATTAAACGTGACCATTGAATAATGATAGGATGACTTGAAAGAAAGAAGAAAATTCTGGGATCTGGAGGAGGCAGAGGACAGGGCGCATTTGCGGTCTTAGTTCACTAACAAAAGGAATGGACATGTCATAAGACAGAACACCTAATGATAATAATAATAATAATAATAATAATAAGCTTTAAAAGGGTTTTCCATTCTTAGTATATGTTTGTCTCCTTTTCTCAGAGCCATTAACTTGTTTCATTCCAAGAAGCTCCTTTATTCTCAGATACAAAATTTGATGTACAAAAAAACAACCTATTTGAAATATTGGCAGGGCATTTTACTACTCGTTCGAGCTATACGCATATTTACTAAATAAGCTGATGTATTAGGAATGATGAAGGTTGAATTTAGAGGAAGTGTACCCAAATTTACATGGAGAGGGAGAAGAAAGACATTTAGGAAAAACCAAAAACCATCCTCGGTCCACCCGACTAGCATTTGAACTCTTATCTCCTCGTCACCGACAGTCCAGTCTATTGCGAGAGTGACGCCTTAGAATATGGGACCATGTGGCCACCGAAGTGATTCAGGTGAGTTTTAAGACTACGAAATCCCATTGCATAGTTTAGAGCAGACATGCCAAACTGGCAGCCCTGTGCAGCCCCGCAAACATTTTGATGAGCTAAGCTTAGTACAAACAAATGCAACCTTTCTTTTTATAAACGTCTGAGAATTACATCCTTTTAAAATGTAATATTTTGAAATTTGACATAATTGGGAGGAATCTGATATTCGTGTGCCAAGTTTGTACTCTTTCTTCGAATTGGATAAAGTCCAAAAAGCTATTGAATATGCGCGCCCAACATGAGCAATATTTATTATCTCATACGTATGTTAACCGTTGTTTTCTCACAAGAAATGGAACCAAACAACCGCGAGATTCACGGCTTATGGACGCACATTTATTAACCATAGTGAACATTTCTTTGGCCCAAGATTTATAGCACGACAATTACAACAATGCTGCAAATAAAAGGCGATAAAAAGTAAATATGGCGTGAGTCCTATTGCATACAAAGGAGTTTATTCTTATTGTATGAACATTGTTTGGATCACAACTCCTTCAGTGTTTTTAGATCTCAATGTGGCTCTAATGATAACACGAGTTTGACACGCCTAGTTTAGAGGAAATGCTTCAGTATAGTCGTGGAAAATAGAATCCCATTTGGAAATTGCTGCTCCGCCGTCCCCCACCCATGCTGAGATTCAAACCCCGACCAAGGCGACCAAATAGCAACGCGGAGATGAGTCGCTCTCTCACCCAACGCAGGTGTTTCAAAGGCTAGTAATTAATGATGATCCAACTCCCCGCGGTGAAGACGTAGAAAGACACATTCCTCAGCTCCTTCTAGGTCTGCCCTCACACCCTGATCGCCGACATCGGGAACCTCAGCGGGGCGTTGGTATTTCCTCGAGACTACATGGCCCGTCGCCTTGGGCAGGGAGGTCGACTAAAGTGCAGATTACCCTGGGTTGGATTGGGTCGGCTGTTTGTAAATTGTAGCAATGACAATGCTACATTCAAGAATGAAATCAACGCAATTAACCGTTTTAATAGACCTATATAGGTCACCCACTTTGGTGGTCGAATAGTCTAAGGCAGAAGTGTCAAACTCGTTTGATCATTAATAATAATGAGGGGGCCACATTTATTTAAATAAATATGTTTTATCATTATTTTAAGTAAAAGAAATCTAATTTAGTACCTTATGATTAAAAAAGAAAGTAGTAGGCCTCCTATATAAAACAATAAGACTAGCCTTATATTTTTTAACAATTTTTTTTTAACACTTTGTTTGTTACAATCGTGCTAATATCGGGCCTTAAATCCTGTATCAAAGTCATTTTTATAACGGTTAACATCTGTTAGCCAAGATCTCTCGGGCGTTTGGTTTAATTACATGTGAGAAAACAACTGTTAAGGAGATGTAGGGAGGGCAAGAAAATACCGGTTTTTTTTTTGGGCAGTTTTTAAATCAAAACTTTTTTTTTGTCAACTAAATCAAATATTGCTTCTATACAAATATAGAGTTCAATTTTCTTCATATGGTGATATCAACAGTTGTTTAGTATCTGTCATGAGCATAGCGGCGGCATCAGCTAAAAAAAATAAAGAGAGAGAGAAGTTGTCATGTAATTCCAGGACAGCCTTGGCAGATATTCAAGAACTGTTGATTTCATCATGTGAAGAAAATTAAACTCTTTGTTAGTAAAGAATCAAGATTTGATTTATTTTGGCCAAAAAACTATTTTGCTATAAAAACTGCACAAAACACCTTACATCTCTACTAACATTATGCACGTGCTGCCAAACACCTCACATATTCGGTGATCAAACTCTCAACACTTTTTAGTAACTTATTCACGTCGAAGAAAGAGTAGATATTTGGGACACCAACTCCACCTTCCATAATCCTACAAATTATGCCAAATTCCTAAAAGTCACATTTAAAAATGTTGTATTTTCTAAACATTGGTAAAAACCAAGGCATGAATTCGCATTGCATGATGGTACATCATAAGATCCGTGGGCCGCACAATATCATGGAAAGGGCCGTGAGTTTGAAATGCCTGGCTGGTCAAAGGTATCACCCTCACAATAGACAAGACTGCCAATAAAAGGGAGTTGAGGGTTAGAATTCTGGTCGGGTGTGCTTGTTTTGTCCTAAATGGTTTTCCACTCTCTATCTACGCAAATACGAGTAGACTTCCTATAAATTCAACCTTCCTCATCCTTAACACATTAGCATATTTATTACCTATGCGCACAGCCCAAACCGGTAGTAAGACGCGGTGATGTATATATATATATTTGCGTGAATGGAAAGTGCAAAACTATCTAGGAGAAACCACCCTCAATACACACAACTGGGATTCTAGCCCTGATCTCCCCGGTATCGGCAATCTAGTATATTGCGAGAGAGAGAGAGAGAGAGACCTTAGACCATTCGACCACCGAAGCGTGTGACCGATATATTAAAACATCTCATTGCCCTGATTTTACTCGTCAATGTAATGTTTTTTCATTGATTATATTTGGCATAATAGCTATTAAAGGTTTAATCTTGGGAGTAGAAAAGAAGACGTTATTTCAACAGCGTATTTCTACCATTCCATGCTATATGCATTTTAATTACATATATATCGGTCCTAAAATAAAGTACAGTAAGCAAAGTAATAAGAACTAAATCAATTTGAGTTACCGATTCTACCACCACAATATAAAACCATAACTCAAACTTACGTTTAGTTTGTTCCCCCAACTACGAAGAGCGTTGAGCCATGAGGCTTTTCTTTAGTGATTTATTCATACTTCTTAAAATCTATTTACAAACATATTTACATAAACATAAACGAAATAATAATATTTTCTAAACCCTTGGGGTTCATTAATATAGCATGTCCATCGAAAAAAAATAAAAATAGGAGTTTTTATATCCCCAAATAGGGCACAGTTCACATTAATGGCGGTGGGGTTTAGTATGAGGCTTTTAGTTTTTATCTCGACGCGAGCATATCTTAACTTGCAATAAACTTAAGAGTGAAGGTTGCATACCTGCTGAATCATGATCGTCATATGTAGCAATTGTTATTACAATATATTATGACATGTTGTTATTTATTCGACAATAATTTATTGAAGAATTGCAATTAATATTTTGCCGAGAATCTGACAGCCATCAGAGTAGTTCAGTAGATTCTTACTTAATTCAAGAGCGGTAGGCCTATTGATTTAGTGAATAACTGGCAAAAAATTGCTACCTGTCGAAGGAAGAAAAATCCGGATGGATTGCAATCCACCCCACTTCGGTGGGCACACGGACTCAATGTCAGGCTCACAAAGTCTGGTTTGTCGGTGACGGAGAGGAGGTTGGAGGTTAGAATCCCGGTCTCATATGCTGAGGTTGTTATTGGAGTTATAATCCTGGTCTCATATGCTGAGGTTGCTATTGAAGTTATAATACCGTTCTCTTACACTGAGGTTGTTATTGGAGTTATAATCCTGGTCTCATATGTTGAGGTTGCTATTGAAGTTATAATACCGGTCTCTTACACTGAGTTTGTTATTAGGATTATAATCCTGGTCTCGTATGCTAAGGTTGTTATTGAAATTAAATACCGTTCTCTTACACTGAGTTTGTTATTTGGGTTATAATCCTGGTCTCATATTCTGAGGTTGTTATTGAAGTTATAATACCAGTCCCTTACACTGAGTTTGTTATTGGGGTTATAATACCGGTATTTTATACTGAGTCTGGTATTGGGGATATAATCCTGGTCTCATATGCTAAGGTTGCTATTTCCTAAACGGTTTCCCATTATTTTTCTCTTTAAGCAAACGCGGGTACATTTCTTCTAAATTCTATCTTCCCTAACCCTACCTAATTATCTTAATTATATGCGGGTAGCCTGGACTTGGGGGATGTTTTTATCAGTTAGTAATAATATCTTAACATTAAGCTACTATTTTTATCACAAAACATATTATGCTTGTGAAAAACACACTTTATAGTATCGTAGGTGAGCAATTCATTTTAAAAAACTTGTGTTTTATAAATTCAATATAATCATAATCAATTACTTCTGTTTATCTGTGTTTGTATTGTACCACCATGGAGCAGGCTGAACTTTGTTGGTAGCGGTCATCAGATTTCTGAGAGAGAGAAAGAGCCAAATATCAAATGGCCTTGCTGTTTTTTAATACAACTGTGTTTCAACAGTCCAATTTACATAGAAAGAAACTTTTAAAAAATTTAAACCCTTATTTTGGGGGGCATAAATGGTAACTTTTACTATTTTATTAGGGTGTTTATATATTCATAATATCTATCAAAAGTGACAGCTGCAGTTCATCTGACTTGACGTATATATTACGTGAAAGCAAATCTAGTAATTTTTTTAAATGTCTTGAGACATCATTCTCGCAATAAACCTGACTGATAATGACAGGGAGATCGGGTTTTAATCCCGGTCGGGTCTCCTAAATGGTTTTCCACTCTCCCTTCACGAAAATATGGGTACATTCCACTAGATTAAACTTTCTTCATCCCTAACACATTATCGTAATTAGTATATATTCGTATAACATGACGCGGTGAGAGGATAGCAATTTTCTAGCTGTCATAATTGAACTGTACAAAGCCAAAACTAAAGGTGTGGTCAGAGTAGCACTGTTTTCAGCCGAATTAATATTCGGGCGATTTATCATAGTACTGTATTAACTTTGTCACAGTACAACCAATGAGTATGGCCAAGAACGTCCGACGTCAAACATATATGTGCTTTTCGGCCGTTATTTGTTGCTTTTCAAGTGACCATCCATAACAGGAATTCTCAACCGGGTGTCGGGAGATTTTGAGAGTAGGCCTATTTAATACATATATATTAGCACAAAATTATGAAAATAAAGAAACGATATAAAGTTTTGTCTATTAGTGTTTACCTGAATTACACTCACCACAACATACGATGCGAGACACCTCTACACTAAATGTTAAATTTGACAAGAACAGTGAGCCATCGTTGGCTCTTTTTTGGTTTGTACTGGCGGAGGATTACCCTAACCAAATGAAAAGAGCTACAGACCTACTTTTTCTCTTCTAAGCTTCATATTCATTCACTATGGTGATAATAATAATAAAAAAAGAAACTGATAAGTATTGAGAATGATATGCGTGTTGCTTTTTCAACCAATATACCAGATATCAAATTTGTGTGCTCTAAGCATCAATCGCAAGTCTCAAATTAATAATAATGGTTTTATTACTGATTACTCGATCATTTATTTCTAGTGGTATTATTATTATTATTATTCTTAGTGATCTTACATTGTGATTGGCGAGTGTGCTAGTTTGACTATTTCCAAAACTATTAATTTATAACTGTATTTATGTATTGTATCAAGTTTTTTGTTATTTATATCTTTCAATTAAGGAGACGGTCAGACTGGGCGAGCGACTAAAATATAAAATATAACACATTGGTTGTAATGAGAGGTGGCCAGACTGGAGCGACTGAGCGCGCGTGCTTGAAAGATAGAACTGGTTCTATTTTTCAAGCGCGCGCGCTCGACCCGGAACAGTCTAGTTTACAGGCGCTAGGCAATATTATATGTTGGTTCATTGAGTGCTAGGAAAACTTCTCAATTTGACATGATATTTTTATATTTGACTTCTTTATGATTATCGATAGGTTTAGCACACTGCTACTAACGGCCTATATTAATTAGTAAGATATTTAAACCATAACTATATATATATATATATATATATATATATATATATATATATATATA
>CABFVZ010002609.1:14688-31268 GCA_902151445.1 Timema monikensis | reverse complement strand
AGGGTGACCTGGTGGTCTAGGGGTAAGGTGTCAGACTTTTATGCTGGCGGCCGGGGTTCAATCCTCGGTCCCGGCACAGATTTATCTGATTACCAAACCCTTCCTACACCTCTGACAAGACATCCTGTGAATGTGGGGAATGCCAGGCCTCCACCGTGGTTCGGATTCCACGTTAAACTGTAGGTCCTCCATTTCATTTCACAATCACCCTACCATTACACATTAGCGTAAGTGCGTACAACCCGAATGGGTAGTAAGACGCGGTGCTAATAATAATAATAATAATTTTGACTTGAAAATCAGCTCTAGACACTTTTCTTTCTAAGAGTTTAATTGGACATAGTCTCAGACTTTCTCATTGGCTGGCACGGTCCCGTGATTAAGGATACAGACTGTGTAGACGCGTTATACATTTCTAAGGACTTAAGGACTACGCGGACGCGGAGCTGACCGACTATGTAGACGGGGTTTTAGACGTGCGATAGTAGTAACTATGATAGTTGGTTGTTGACACGCTAATAGTTGGCTTGTAGTGAATTAAGAAGAACCCACAACACGTGTGTAAAGGACACTAGACGTGAAATTCTCGCTGTCGATGTTTAAGACTCGCCGTTAGGATCCTCGCCAGTAGAATATTCACTAAAGTATCACAGAGTCACGTGTCTTGATGACACAGGGGTGAGAGAGAAAGGGACTGTGGGAAAGGTACCTAGTGTCAGGGTCACGCATACAAAGGATGGTTGGTACCTTATACTTGGTGGAAATACGACTGCGGAGGGAGCCTAGTCAAGATAAGAATTGTGTTGTGTTTTGTGAACACGAGAGCCATTAAAGACGGTCGACTGTGGAGTGTAGCGAGCAAGGTCTGCATTGGGTATGCGCCATTACTTACGTCACTGATATAAATCAAGTGTGAAGACGGTGTCCTTTGTTTACTGAGATGAGTGTCCTCCACAGCTTAACTTAACTAAACCGTATGTTTTGTAAATCGTCAAGTCTAAAATTATGTTTTAATACTATTCTGCCTGACACCTTAGCTCTGCGGGTTAGCATATCTGCTAACTGAGCTGAAAGTCCCAAATTCAATTCAAAGCCTAGTCAAAAATATTATAATTTGTGAAATTGGGTATTCTCCTTTCATAGTATTGACATAACAACTAGGGTACTAGATGTTACTTGGTCTTTTTTCCTACCAATATCCTACTATATAATAGATTTCTGGTAGGGAAAAAGGCCTTTCAGAAAACAATTCCTACGCTGAACGGATTATACTTGTTCAGGTTATATGAATATGTACTAATTACGCTTACGAGTTAGGGATGAAGGATAAATTCAGAGGTAGTGTACCAGAATTTACGTAGATAGAGAGTGGAAACCTATTTAGGAAAATACACTCTCAGTACACCCAACCGGGATTCGAACCCCGATATATTTGTCATCCGCAGTTTAGTCTATTGGAGTGAGTATTGTATCTGGTGTAGAAATAAATTAAGTTGTCTTTTCTGATGCCAACAGTCAGTTCAGAAAGTGGAAGTTAAATATTCAACATAAATTTAAAACCCTAATTTTGTTTGACCGCTGTGACAGCTCTAAATAATCAAAACTACTTTATTTGTATTTTTTTAAGTGATACTTGTCTGGGTTGTTTGCAGAATAAACGTAATGAAGGTCACGTGGTGAGTAAAGTGTATATTTAGGAAAAATAGCAAAAATTAAAATCTATCTTAAGCTATGATTTTTCGAACAGAAATAAAGCATGTTGACATAATGCTTTATTTTGTTATACTTAAAATAAATTATTTTGTAATTATTTTTAGTCTATCGTGACCTCAAGGAGAGAGGAAGTATTATGCTAATTAAAAAAAATCGAATTCGAGATTTCTATGGATGATGTAACAAAGTATTTATTTCATTTCACATATCTTAACGAGTTTAACTTAAATGCCTTCATTTTTATGCAAATGAGCGAGAAAGTGGGTGCGCTGCACAGAACTATTCATTTTATGAGTAAAAAATAGGTATGGAAAATATGGAATTTTAACGAAATGTACCCAAATGTGCATATAGAAAGACTGGAAAAACATTGAGGAAAACTAGCCCTTAGAAGCCTTGGTTTTGACCGTAATAGTTAATAAATAAACTGTCCTTGCGAAGGCCCTACCGATCCCTTAAACACCTTTAAGAAAAACTAAAATTCTCAAACCAGAGCGTAACAAAGGAAGCAGGTGTCCTTAAAATTGCAGGACAGTAAATATTAGGAGGGTATAAACCGCACCGTGCTACTTTTCATATTATAATATCCTTCCCCCCCCCCTCTCCAAAACGTAAGTTAATACCACTTACGAGGGAAATAAACACTTGAAGCTAATCGGCCTCTTCCGTTTTTGAACAATGGTGGATTGGCAAAAATGGGTGATTACTGTGAGAGTGAAATAGCAGTCATTAACCTAGTGAACGGTAGTTTGGTGTGTTTCAAGTTGCCACAAACACACGAAGAGAGAGAGAGAGAGAGAGCAAGATAAACGTACAATGGAGACGTGGAAGAGGGAACATCAGACCGGTCCCGGTAACTCAGAGTTAGATGGATCTATATTTCAATACCAGGGGATACCCATACATTATTATTATTATTATTATTATTATTATTATTATTATTATTATTATTATTATCAGCACCGCATCTTACTACCCGTTCGGGTTATACACACTTACGCTAATGTGTAATGATAGGGTGATTGTGAGATGAAATGAAGGACCTACAGTTTAACGTGGAATCCGAACCACGGTGGCGGCCTGGCATTCCCCACATTCACAAGATGTCTTGTCAGAGGTGAAGGAAGATACCCATACAGTAATTGATTACTAGTGTACATTTTATGTAACCAAAGAGTTAATTTAATAACTATTTGTGAATGTTGGGAATGCCAGGCCTCCACCGTGGTGCGGATTCCACGTTAAACTGTAGATCCTCCATTTCATCTCACAACAATCACCATAACATTACACATTAGCGTAAGTGCGTACGGGTAGAAAGACGCGGTGCCAATAATAATAATAATAATAATAATAATAATAATAATAACTATTATACAACTGCATCGGTGGCTGCATGGTTTAACGCATCGCATCACTTTTGCAATAGACTAGGCTGCCGATGACAGGAAAATCGGGGTTTTCCCTATAAAAGGTTTTCCACTCTCCCTACACGAAAATGCGGGTACACTTCCTCTAAATTCAACCTTCCTCATCCCTAGCTCATTAGCGCAGTTAGTTGGTTACATATGTGTATAACCTGAAGGGATAGTAAGATGCAGTGCTTGGAAAAAATATATATATAATATTTTTAACGCATTTAATGCCTATACTGTACGACATACGTGCACTTAACTTAGTTCTAGGTTAAACACAACGGCTTGAGACCACTTGGGTTAAAATTTACATTTAAAATTTAAAAAAGGTACAATTTTCAGCCTTCGTTGGGGAATGAACCCAGAACCTTTAGATCCGTAGGCATACACTCTATCTACTGAGTCAAGGCGCCAGAAGCTTTTACGCAGGTTAACATAATCTCATTATTTATAACATCAACTTTGAGATGTGCCAGAAAACTCAAGGCCGTAGCCAGCCAATAATTTCGAAGGGGAGGGGGCGGGGGGGTTGGTGGGCACATCCCCCAATTGCTAGAAGCTAGAAAAATTCTAAATGATAAACAGTTCTAGACACTTTCTGAAGTTTTTTTTTATTTCATGGTAAAATAACCCCCTAGCTGCCGAAGGTTTGGAAAATTTCTAAATATTAAACATTTTTTGAAGCTTTGTGAAGTGGTTTTTTTTTGCCAAAGTTCCGAAAGCTAGGAAAATTTATAAATATTTAACACCTCTAGAAGCTCTCTGAAATGCTTTTTATAGTAGCACAGCTCCCTAATTTGTATTTGAATCTTAATTTTGATATTGTTTGAACTATAAATAAAGCCATATATATATATTTTGTTCATAAAATTTCATGGGGGCTTTGAACCCCCAAATCACTCCCACCACCCGGCTACGGCCTTGCAGAAAACCAGCAACCACCTGTAAAAAAGTTCCAGTAGAGAACAAAATACTATAGTATTCACATTCCAAAACAATACGTATAGTTCGGAGTTCACTCAAGGTACACTATGTTAATCACTTATAAAATCATCATAGGAAATATATATAAGGAGGCCATTTAAAAAATAAATAATTTCATTTGTGGTTTTCGATGTCATTTTGAGTTAGATTGGTTTTTGATACTTTTTACTATTGATTTCAATGGTATTGAATCTTGTTCCATATTATTTTTTTATCAAAGTATTTATTATCATACTCCTTAGCTAAAAAATGTATCCAAGTGCGTGTCACGTTTTAATTAAAGGTAACAATGGACCACGCCCTTCCAGGTACACCCATTCACAATCGAACAAAGATGACGTCACCTTAAGCGTAGCTTCAGAAGGATGTTAATCAGTTTGTGTGTGTACACTCCATTTACCCTCAAAGGCAGCAGTCTCTACTTGATAAAATACACTATATATATAGTTGAAACGTGCAAAGTAAGGTTCCATCAGAGGTAAACTGAGTGTACAGTGTCAGCGATTTATTGGATGTTTTCTTTTTCAGATTAGACAGCTTGTAGGTGGGGGTGTAGGTAATGCGCGGAAGGGTAGGGTTTTGCAGTTTTTATAGAAAAATATATTTTTGGCCAAAATAAATCAAATATCGCTTCAATACAAACGTATAGTTTTAATTTTCTTCACATGAATATTTGTCATGAGCATAGCGGGGTTATCTAACTAACCTTTTAAATGAAAAGAGGTCGGTGACCTGGCGGTCTAGGGGTAAGGTGTTGGACTTCTGTGTTGGGGGTCCGGGGTTCGATCCTCGGTCCCTGCATAGATTTATCTGGTTACCAAACCTTTCCTTCACCTCTGACAAGACTTGTATTAATCACACTTGTGAATGTGTAGAATATCAAGCCTCCACCATGGTTCGGATTCCACGTTAAACTGTAGGTCCTCCATTTCATATCAAAATAATCCTACCATTACACATTAGCGTAAGTGCTTATAGCCCGAATGGGTAGTAAGACGTGGTGCTAATAATAATAATAATAATAATAATAATTATTATTATTATTATTAATGAAGAGATAAAGTTGTCATTAAATTCCATGACACCCTTGATAGATATTCAAGAACTTTTGATACCACCATCTAAAGAAAATTAAACTATATGTTTGTACTGAAGCAATATTTGGTTTATTGTTACCATAAAAATTGCAAAAACACTTTTTTTTCCTTGCGTTCCTTATATCCCCATCTTAAGAGGCAACTAACCGCGTCATGAATAAGTTTAATGTTTAATATCGAGCTTAAAACATTGAAAGTTCTTTAAAAAAAACTTGTAAGATTGAGCATGTTAATGGTTTGAAACCATCGGGCCTTCAAATATCATAAGCGAAACAAACGTTGGTGTGTTAAACTAAGGACATTTATGGCGTTCACGAACATTAGTAATGCAACGTTCGAATGAATTTCAAAGTGCTAAGTCATCGCTGAAACTTGTAAGGGGTTGGTGAGTAGGATTCCATGGTCATCCATACAGAATTCAAATCGTGCGGAAACTTTTATGAAATAACGAAGGAACACGGCTCAAACCTAAACATATTTTTCTGAAAGTCATCAAGGAAGATGATCAAGCATGTCCAGTATGATGGGAGCTTATTTCTATTTTAAATGTATTCACATGTTTGTTTAAATAATTACGTTAAACTATAATTAGGGAGTAGGGCTTGAGAGGGTTTCTTAGAGGTGGAGGTGCA
Source organism: Timema monikensis (assembly GCA_902151445.1). NCBI lineage: Eukaryota > Metazoa > Arthropoda > Insecta > Phasmatodea > Timematidae > Timema > Timema monikensis. Next base: position 25,427 of record CABFVZ010002609.1, on the reverse strand, counting down.
ATGGAGTGGAAAGAGTATGGGAAAACATGTAATAACTGATAAATTACCTTGCTTCCATCCTTCAACAACTTATAACTAGGTCACGGATAAATCCAAGGAATATTATGAAGTCTGACACCTTATTTCAATCAGTAGCGTGTCTGGATACTGAGCTAAGAGTTCCGAGTTTAATTCCCACCATGGTCGAAAAATGTATCATTGGTGAAATTTGGGTTTACACTTTCACAGTGATGAATTAAGGGCTGGGGACTGGATGTTGTGTCCGTACTATGCTTAAGTTAGTTTATAAGTCGCGTGCTGATATAATCAGTACGTTCAGAAAGTACAAGTTAAATACAGTGAATAAATCAAATAAAAAAAAACTATTTAAGCTATTTTACATGTATGATTTTAAAATTGGTCAAATATTTTATTAAAATAGGTACGTGTTTAATTATTATTTTTTAATATATAATTTTATAAATAAATACAAAACAGCTAAAAGTTTTTTTTTAAATAAATGACACGATGTGTGATTCATTGATTGTACCTTACAATATAGTAGTTAAAAAAAGGTTTAAGCCTCTTGGTGTGTGTTAGAGAAGAAAGGATGTAATTAGGAGGCACCCTATTTTCATATCCCCCCCNCCCCCCCCCACTCCCCAAGCAATGAGCCCTAGCATTGTTATTTTGTATTATATGTAGTGGATTTAGGTTATGAGGCGAAGACCATGGCACCAACTTAAATCATTATTGTTCCTTTGAGTCAACAAATTTCACTTTCTCCTTTTAATGTAGCCTCGACAGTTTAGAGATAATCCTTTCTTGGCAAACATGTTGTAAGCTACCAACAAAGAAATTAAATTATATCATTCGTACTCATACTAACGTCATAAGATCCCTTACAAATAAATAATACGGATTAATTATATAAATAAATGGTACGAAACAATAGCCCAAAATTTCTCATATTTTGTAGTTTAGCTTGGAATAAAAAATTTTAAATAGATTTTAAGTAAGCTTCTCCTGAGTAGGTTTTCCTCATAAAAACAAACACATCATCTTGTTAATCATAATACACATTATTTATATATACATTTTAATACCACATTGGTTCAAATATGTTTAAGGAATTTCAAAAATAAATTATTCGTGAACTACGCTAAAATTAACTTTAATTTATAAAAATTTAAAGGTATTTTTATTTACCATAAAAAACTATTCCCAAATACTCATTTTGAACAACTTCAAGGCCAATTAAAAACAAATCAAATTTACTCTAATTTGTTAAAAGTAAACGAGTCCTAAATTAATTTAGTTTAGAAAAATAAACATACATTATTATTGATCATGTAGAATAATTCCCAGATACCAGTTTTGAACAAAACCATAAGAACTATTTAAAAAAATCAAATTTTACAAATACCCGTCACCAGTAAACTAATGTAATATGTTAATCCTTTTAGAAAAACCACTATATATATATATATATATATAGTGGTTTTTATAAATATATATATGTGTATTTTTTATAATTAAAAAATCTAACAAATACCAATTTTCAACCAAATCGTTCAGCAATAACTTAATGAAATATGAATAATTATAAAAAAACAGTCTTCAGTAAACTATACGAATTTCCCCTAAAAACAAGTAAACAGTGTTATTTGGGTAGTCACACACTACCTAAATAATTTTAATATTGTTCATAATTTTGTTGGTAAGCAGTAATTTAAGATAAAATATTTAAGAAAGAAAGCTTTGAATTATATATATAATAGTAACTCGATATTTTGTGCGAACAACCCCGCATCAAGTAGTCATTTAAAAAAAAAATCGTTAGAGCCATTTTCAAAAATTTTGTAAATCAAATAAATCACTCATATGTATACTAGCCATAATTTGAGGGCTGGGTCAAACAAAATAAAACGTTCAGAGGTATTGCCTTATAACATCTAGATATCAAATTTGAACCAAATCCATAACACCATTTCAGATCTGTGGTCGGGGAAAGACAGACAGACAGACATGGGAACAGAGAGAATGGTAACATCCAGTTTCTTGGGTTCGGACACACATGAAAAGTAAAGATTCCTCATAATCTTAAGGTCGAAAATTTTCACGATCACAATATGAGAAAGTAAAGATACTAAAATATATTGAAAATGTTTTATTAGAAAAGTTTTTTAATAATCGTGGAAAAACACTCGTGGTTATGGGTAGAAATAACTTTGGAAATAAACTATTTTTTTTATAAGCGTATGACATATTTGACCGTGAAAGGCGCAGTATCCAATTCCGTGAATGGATAATTTTTGCCGTTCTATGGAAACAGAATGTTGCCCAGGGTATACCTGGAAGTTGTATACACTTCATACCCACAATGAGATCACGTGATGATGATAGTGAGTATGAAGGTGTGGAGCGAGTGGAAAACTTAAACCTAGCTTAAGTCTAAGTAAACAGTGGCGACCATAGGAACTGTTCAACTTTATAGGAAAATACTTATTGTGCCACCTGGAATCGAACCCGAGATCTCTAGATTTGTAGCCAGGCACGCTGAGCACTAGTCCCAGAGGCCGGCCATATTTACGCTAATTATGTAGGTATGAGGGAGTTAGAGCTTATAGGAAATGTCCACACATTTACGTTGTGGGAACATAGGAAACCATAAAGAAAAACATCCTCAGTATATAACGCCAGGGATCAAACCTCAACCCGACCCATCATCGGCAAACCAGACTAGACAAACTTGTCCACCGATAGGAATACAAGCGAGGGGAGAAAAATGTCTGACCTTGGAAAAAACTTGTATACGATACTAAAGACATCAGAGTCATATAATTGGTCCTAATCATCTTTGTATTCCGTCAAGGACATCAGAGACGTCAGAGTTGAGGGAAAGAGGAACTTAGGAAGGAGGAGGATTCAAAAATTGGATGACTTTGAGGAAAGAAGAAAATTCTGAGAGCTGAAGGAGGAGGCAGAGGACAGGGCGCATTAGCGGTCTAAGTTCACTAGCAAAAGGAATGGACCGGTCATAAGACAAACACCTAATGATAATAATAATAATAGTATTCCATCAAGGGAGGCTACAAAACCGATATGGGAATCTAGGGACGATCCTAGATCCTCACCCTCCGCAGGATCGTGTTTGTTAACAGTTTTCGTGAACAAGGAACAAGAGCAAAACGTCCACCCTGTCCTAGTTTATCCTCAAGAGTCCTCTCACAGTCCACAATCTCCAACTGTTGTAGGTTCGGAGAATGGGGGGGACTTCCTGTGGCCGCCAAGAGGTGTCAAGGTCACCTAACCTGTTCACGGCCAAGGTTGAAGATGGTTGTTACAAAACCTCCCAAACAGAGCGAGAGTCAGGCAAGACTCTTTGCGTTCCAAACACACACACGAAAGAACCTTCCCGTCATTCCCGCGTGCGATCCTTATTATGAGGAACATCAGAACAACGATGAATGATTAGTCGAAACTTGGTATCTGACACGATAAGGTCGGCTCGGGACGACAGGTCATATATACGGGCTACCCCTGCAGGAACCCGTCCCCCGCGGGTGATTGGAGTGGGGAGACTGGCTTACAAGTACAGAGGATCCCGGTTCAATTCCACGTGGTACCTATGTATGGGTATGTCCTGCTAACTAAACACCGGAGTTACAATCCAATTTTCATAGGAAGGGTCTTTTGAGAAAAAACCATTGCAGGAAAAATTGGTCTCATTTGATTCGTATTATTTTATAGGTAGGCCTATTGATAATATTTATTAAAAGTGACACAGAGCTGACCCTGACGTATGAATACGTGAAAGTAGATCTAGTAGCCGTTCTAGATGTTAGATAAAGACTTTCCTAATAAAATCAGATCGTAGGAATGTTTGTTGGACTTTGTTCCGTATTCCACATCTTACTACCCGTTTTGTACTACCCGGATATTTACACTACTGAGACAAAGATGAAGGTAGGGGTCGGAGGAAATGTGTCAGCATTGGCGTGAGTAAGAAGGGGTAGCAATTTAAAGAAAACCACCTCAATACACTCCTCTAGGATTTAAACCCCTTTTCTCTGCGTCCACCAGGAAACCAGAAAGGATAGACCCGAGATATGTATCCCCGTGCCCACCGATACAATAGGGTTAATTGTATATTCATCATTAGCCTTATTAAGGTAGGAGTGTAGGAAACTCGAATAAAGGCAGTATTTTTTTCAAATTGTTTATCAAAACTTTTTTTCGTCAAATAAATCAAATATTGCTCCAGTGGAAACATGGAGTTTAATTTTCTTCACAAGGTGATGGTAACAGTTCTTGAATATCTGTCAAGGGTGTCCTGGAATTTGATTAAAACTTTTTCTCTTAATTTAAAATATATTCTACACTTATGCCGTTATACCCTTTACAGTTATTCAACAACTGCTGATATCATCATCTGAAGAAAATTAAACTCCATGTTTCTACTTGAGCAATATTTGATTTATTTTTGGCTAAAAAATGTTTTGCTATAAAAACATTTAAAAATATTCCCTTAACTCTAGTTTCCNTCGGATTCCACGTTAAACTGTAGGTCCTTCATTTCATCTCACAATCACCCTACCATTACACATTAGCGTAAGTGCGTATAACCCGAACGGGTAGTAAGACGCGGTGCTAATAATAATAAGTTTATATGTAGAAATTCCAGAAATTGAAAGAAAAAAAATCCCTGACTTTTACATGTTTTACTGGTCGCTGTAGAAACCCTACTTATTCGATATTATGTCTTCCTCATCTGTTCAATTACCGCAAGAGACTGGGTGATCACACGGAGGTTGGGGTTTGAATTCCGGTCGGGTGTACTAAAGGTGGTTTTTTACCTCTACCTTCACTTACAGGTAGGTACAATTAAGGCCGATACATACAGACTGCTAAGTTATGCTGTGCTGTGCTATCTTCTGCTAAGACATTGTCAGTTTGGTTTCACACTCATTGCTAAGCTAAGCAATGGCCCCTTATTTCACTCCAGAATTCAGTGTTGTTTCTTTCTGGTCTGCTCCAGTCAAGTTTAGTTATGATGGCGTTCTCCAAAATGTCTTGTTTAAGTTCAGATGATAGTACTGATGAAGAAAAGATGCTGCTGTTAGCAGCTGTTTTGAAAGATGAAGAAAATGTTTGAGGTGGATGTTTGACTTGTTCAATTAACGCTTCCATTTTAATATAACAACATTAATTAAATGTAAAACTTAAATAGAATATTACTTAAATACACGTGAAACAAACTGAAAACAAAACTTCAACACTTGTTTAGTTATTTTCACCAAACCAGCCTGCGTTTGTACAACACGGAGCCCAAATTGCGTTATGCGCATGTGCAACTTAAGATGTCTCAAGATGGGGGATGGAAAAATTGCCCGGCCAGCAATCGGAAAAAACATAGCGCGGCGTAGTAAGGCATAGCTCAGCTTTTTGTGTGAACCAACACATTTAATACATGGTCCGCTATTTTTCTAAAGAGTTAGCAGAGAAAATCTTATCTTAGCTTAACGTTCTGTGTGAATCGTCCTTTACACTGTGTTCATATCCCTGAATTAGTGCGGGAGCATTCCCTCTTAACGACCCCCATCTCTCTCATCCCTAAAAATAAAAACAAGTAAAGAATGATAGCTCGCGCACCGGGGAGTATGATGCGTTGGCCCACGTGTAGTGTGAGGTCATCACACTCTTGCCTTTACTATTTTTTTTTTCAATTTCTTCTCTCATGCTAACCTTCTCTGCGGTTTCCTTCTTGTTCTTATTTTTATTATTATTGTTGTTGTTTGTTCCGAGAGGAATTATTATCATCAGTGACACAACAATGACTTATGCATAATCGAGTTTATAAATTCGAAAATTCAACGCGTGATATTTGTCGTAAGGGAAAGAGAAAAAAAATTATTTAAATTTATGTATTCATTTTTTATTTCTAAGAAAAGTTTCGACCAATGACGTTTCGGCTTTGATAAAGACTATCATAAGGAATGTGCATATATTATGTTTCTTCTTTATTTTGTATACAAACATGTCAAAAAACACGCCTTAAAATGATGATAATGCTAAGAGAAACGTGATTTCGATTTAAGTCTGTACTTTCTTTCCCTCATCCCTCTCCCCTAGTCTACATAGTGTTGAAAGTAGATATTAACTTTACTTGAGCTAAGGAGCTACGCACGCTGGTTGCCGAGTAGTAGGAAATTACTCTTTACAATATTGTAATCAGTGAAACCGTATATTTGTTGTGTTGCTTTTTTTTTTAAATTCCCAATTGAAAATTACTAGTTGCCCATACGTCAAGGCAGATGAAAATGGATAATAAAACATTGTAGTTTATTTTTCTTACTATATTAGAACACGACACATTCCATGAATAACATTTTTTTAAATTGCTATCCCTAGGACCGTGTTGTTAAACAGGCCCAACTTATTTTTTTCTCACTCATGTTTCCTGAATTTTATAAGTTTGTTATATTTTTAAAAAAAATTTACAGTACTTTACATGCAAAGACCTGAATTTTAAAAATATCTGCTTTTTAATTAAATGTGTGACATGAGAGTTATTAAAGTCAAATAGGTCGGTCCTATTAATGAAATAGCATTAAATGAAGATAAAACTAACATTGTGCGCTAGGTTAGGTAGGCTCTTCTGCTTCATATTTTGAAAATCATTTTAAAAATATCCAGCAGTATCTGTGATTTCTTTTAATATCTGCCTGTTACAACAAATTATCTGGCTTTACCAACTCTCCCAGTTTTCCAGTTTCGCATCATCCTTGTAAGTGTACCCATCTGGGATTCGAGCTCCGACCTACCAGTCGCCAGCACAAGACGAAAACGACCTCATCGTTTGCGTGCCCACTAGTGCGGAATGGTCCGTTTACTGATTGACTACCCGAGTGATGACTAAAACAACTATATGAGATTGGTTCTTTTTCACAGGTATTAAATTCTTAGTTCCAAGGTAAACGCACAAGTCTAATCTTATCTGATGAATTAGGATTGTTTGAAAACAAATTACTATTTTTTTCGAAATAATCTTTCTCTTCATTTTAAAAGTTTATCATCAAATGCTATTATGATCATGGCAGATATTAAAGAACGGTTTGTATCACCATATGAAGAAAATTAAACTCTAAGTTTTTACTGGAGCATTATTTTATTTATTTTTGCTTAAAATATGTTTTGCTATAAAAATTGCAAAAACACCTTTTTTCTTGTTCCCTAAAACTCCACTATAACAATAGAAGCGCCTGTCTTGTTATGCATCACGGTGTAACATATATGTATTGCAGGCAGTCTCTCCAAAAAATCGTAAGGCGCTGAAAATTGATTCTTGATAACTGATAAGTGATAACTAAAACATTTGTTTTGGCTACTGCGGTCTAAAGTTACAAGTCAAATGTGAATAGCAACCACAAAATGAATCAGCCTTGAAAAATGTAAATGCAATTCACACAAATTTTTTTGGTTATATTGTACCAATGTATTATATATATTGTTTGAACTGTATCTTATTACTCGCCCGGGCTATGTGCATTTTTAAGTACGCTAATGGTGTTGAGGTAAGTAATGTCAAATTTAAAGGAAATGAACTCACATTTACGTAGAGGTAGTGGAAGAAGCCGTTTATAAAGAGTCGGGATCTGAACTCCAATCTACTCGTCACCGACAAACCAGATAGAATGATCCTAGCCTTTAGTCCGCGTGCCTATCAATGCGGTTTGGACCCATTTAATTTTTAAATTTGTTTTCCCGCATTTATCGAATAAAAAAGTCAGGACAAAACATTTCAAACAACGCAAGCCTTAGTCACTGTCCAATTTGTATCTAAAGGGCCTTTAAAAGCAAATTTTGCTGCCAAAATGGATAACATTGTATGATTCTATTCATTTTATTCAGTGGTCAAAAGGTATATGGCGTCACTCTCGTAATAGACTGGAATTCCCAAGACGGGGAAATAAGGATATGAATTACAGTTGGATGACTGAGGGTGATATTTTCCAAACGATTTAGCACTCTCCTTGCACGCAAATGTACATACATTTCTCCTAAATTCTTCCTTCCTCACCCCTATTCCAGTAGTGTATTTAAAATATATGTGTATAACCATAGAACCCGAACTGGTTATGAAAATCGGTGGAAGTAAAATATTTTAAAAGTGACAGATGCACACACGATTTGACGTATGAATACGTTAAAGTAGATATAGTTGCTTTTATTACTGTCATATAAGGTCCTTATTATGAAAATTAAACTATGCTAAAGTTGAAATAAAGTTGTGAACTCTGATATTGTAAAACCAATCTTCTTGAGGTTTTGTTTTCTGGTCAATACGCAATCAACTTGTTTCACAACACCTCGTTGCTCTCATCATGAATCTCACATTGTTTCCTTGTCTTATATTACGATGATCTTGTTGGCGCCCTCCTCCCTTCTTACTCTCCCTCATCCTACAGCATTGAAGTAATTTTCTTTTGTTAGACCTTAAGCCGACAAAAGGGTCACAATCTCTTGTGATCGCAGCTTCACACACACAACAGTTTTTATCTTTTGTTCAGATTGATGTGTTGCGTCAACGTTCCTTCTCCGGTCATCATCCAGTGTAAAAAAAAAACAAGTGATCTGCACACGCTGGCCATAAATAGAAACTTATTAGTTTTGTTTATTTGTTTTTTAAAAGCGACATGGTATCTAACAGAGAATTATCAGCATATTAATTCATTTGACTGATTCCGGTTGGATCCAGCCAACCCTAATTCCAACGCGGATGGGGAAAAAAATCTCGGTCATTTAAACACAATTTAGAAATAGTAAAACACTTGTCAGAATAAAAATAATTAATGAAATATTAACAAACTTATGTAATGTCATTTATCCTATCACTTACCAAATTACTGCTCCTGAAACTAGGCCCAGTACGAATTAGAATTTGTTTTCCGTTGGAGAATTAAAATCTTGTTTCCGTTTTTGCTTGTCTTAAGAGAATAAGCGATGATCTGGATTTATCCAAGAGTGCACTTGTGGAGGCCAAAACTCTTTATTCTCGACGTTCAAAATAATACTCGAAATGACAGTTCCTTCATAATATGTAATTTTGTAATGTTCAAACTTTGTTTGTTATCATTATTATTGTGTTCATAATCTATACTTCTTTACTAATATTATAAAGAGGAAAGATTTGATTTCTTGTTTTTTTGTTTGTAATGGATAAACTCAAAAACTACTGGACCTATTTTAAAAATTCTTTCACCAATATAAAGCTACATTATCAGCGAGTAACATAGGCTATATTTTATTTTGAAAATTTAATTTATTCCTCATAAAAATGTCGATAGTATATTATATAGTCATTGGAAAAAAGAGTTGTTGAAGTGAAAGTGGGGTTGGTGAAGGGGGCGGAGGGGTAGGGGTGAGGAAAGAGGAATGAGATGAAAATAGGAGGGATGATAAAAAGAGGGAGGGGGCTATACAGTGATGGTAGGACTGTATTTTCAAAAAAAAAAGTTTTGTTTTATATTGACATGATGGATGATTTGAAGTTTTGTTTTACAAGATTCTTTACAATATTTTTTTTTACGGGAAAGGGGGCTAATTCTTTATAAAGTGACTGTTTAAAAAGAAGAAATGGTGAAATAGGCCTGTGACGCTCCTTTAAATATAAATGAAAATCATTTCGATAAACTTGCAATCCGATAATTTTTCAAAACATATTTTCGGGGATGGTGGCTTGCGGCATACCAAGTAAAATAGGCCAAGGGGTAGGGTTTTGTGCGGAGGAAGGCAGGGGGAAGAGGCACCTACAACCTATTTATTTAAGTATAGACATAAACACATCAAATAGATTGTTAAGAGGACGAACATTGTTAAAATAGAATATAACTACCTGATTATAAGAGTGAGTACACATCAAGAACTGCTACATGCAAGTAAAGCCACTGTCTTGCCAATAAAGACTGATAATATTATGTTGCCGAAAAGGTTCTCACCGACCAAAATGTAAATTGATACAAAATTAAACTAAAAATATCAACGATTGTTTTTATTAAATTGATTTTTTTATGTTTAATTAAATCAAATATAAATAATTAATATATTGTTAAATGTTAGCTAATTATATTATTTTTATTTGATTATTATTTATGGACTTTATATTAAGTTTTATCTTACCACTACATCTTATAAATAAAAATGAATGGCTAAATGTGTTGCTAACCGCAAAACTCGAGAACGGCTGGACCAATTCGGCTAATTTTTTTTTCTATAATATTCGATGAAGTCAGAGGAAGGTTCTTATGAAGAGAAAAATTGGAAAAATTGCACTGAAAAACGTAAAAACCACATTTTTCTTTTTCCCATTCAAACTGTTCCTAGCTGTCAATTCTAAAGATGGCGAACTGAGATAGATTAATCGAAGAATCGATTTTTTGGGTCGTGAAGATCGATTTGAGCAATGAACCGATTAAGTGAATCGATCTCAGACACCCTAAAATCGACTTTCAACTCATTTACTTACTGTTTCGTTTTATTCAAATAAAACAAAAGAGTACCAAACCATAATATAAAGAAAAAAAAATTTGAAATTTAATTAGTAACTTTGAATGCATACATAGATTTGACACTTTCTCTTTATGAACGTAACCTTAAAATTAATACAAACTACTTGAATGCATCCGTAGATTTGACACTTTCTCTTTCTACGATATACAATTTGACTTTGATAGTTTTTCAGTAGATTCTCAATTAGT
>CABFVZ010002609.1:0-13704 GCA_902151445.1 Timema monikensis | reverse complement strand
ATGGCCGCGCCCAATCGCCCGATGCGCGACGCTTTTAATCAAGAGTTGCAACGAGAAAAAATGTACGATCTCGATGCTTTAAGAGAATTAGTCCGAATAAATCTTCCGCTGCTGAACCAACAACAAAAGTATGTATTTGATACTCTTATGGAAGTTATACATCATGGAACTGGAGGGATTTACTTCTTGGATCCTCCCGGTGGTACAGGAAAAACTTTTTTGATTTCTTTGATTTTAGCAACAATTCGCTCACACAATGAAATTGCACTCACACTTGCTTCATCAGGTATTGCAGCTACATTGTTTGAAGGCGGTCGAACAGCCCATTCAGCGCTAAAATTGCCGTTGAATATGCAAAGCAACGAAACTCCGATCTGCAACATTTCGAAGAACTCTGCAATGGCAAATGTTTTGCAGCAATGTAAATTGATAGTATGGGATGAATGCACGATGGCACATAAAAAGTCTCTGGAGGAATTATAACGAACCATGCAAGATCTGCGGATCAATCAAAACAGATTTGGTGGTGCGATGATTTTGTTAGCAGGAGATTTTCGTCAAACATTGCCAGTGATTCCACGGTCAAAGCCAGCTGATGAACTTAATGCATGTTTAAAGTCCTCCGTTTTGTGGAAACACGTAAAAATACTAAATTTAAGCAAGAATATGAGTGTCGAGTTGCAAAATGATCCATCTGGAGAAATATTTTCAAAACAACTCATTGACATAGGTAATAGCAACTTCGCTTTAGACTCTTTCACTGGCTGCGTTACCTTCCCTGACAATTTTTGTCAGTTTACTGATTCAAAAACCGAACTCATTCAAAAGGTGTTCCAAAACGTTGCTCAAAATTACAGAGATCATATTTGGTTGAGTGAACGAGCTATATTGGTTCCCAATAACATGTATGTAAATGAATCAAAATTCAAAATTCAAAATTCAAAATTCAAAATGAAATTGCCGGTGAATTGAGGACATACAAATCAGTTGATTTCGCTACTAACTAAGATGATGTCGTCAACTATCCACCCGAATTTTTGAACTCGCTGGATTTGCCATAATTGCCGCATCACAATCTTCAATTAAAGGTCGGATCGGTGATCATAATGTTGCGAGATATCAACCAACTGCGTCATTGTAACGGCACACGGCTAGCGGATAAAAAATTACTGAACAACGTGATCGAAGCAACCACTGTAAAGGGAAAGAATAAAGGAGAAGACGTTTTGATACCACGCATCCCAATGATTCCGACTGACATACCATTTGAATTTAAACGACTGCAGTTTCCAGTGCGGCTTGCTTTCTCTATGACCATAAATACATCCCAGGGACAATCATTGAGTGTTTGCGGCATTAATCTTGAAAACTCATGTTTCTCGCATGGCCAATTGTATGTTGCCTGTTGCCGTGTTGAAAAACCATCAGCTTTGTTTGTTTACGCGCCAGGTAATAAAAATTATATCGTGTACCATAAAGCATTACAATGAAAATATCATTTAACACAATATTACTAAAGTATTGCAGTGTATGAAATAGAAAACTGAATTTAGTAAGTAGTTGTTTATGATTATGACATTAAAATACATAGAATAGTATATTAACATTATGTAAATTTATTGTTTACTCCACGGTAATTATTTGATTGTAAATAAATAAAGTGATCACTCTGAAATACGTTTATATTAACTTTTTTTGTTTGAATTACACATTTGTGACTGTATAGTATCACAAACTTATCTGTTCTAGTGACCATTACTGAAAATTAAAGATGTCATCACGACATGTGCACTTTATAAGCGACGCCATTACCAGAACTTGACGAAAAGATAAGTTTGTGGGACTGCCACAGTCCAATAGCTGTTGACAGATCGACGTCTGTCGGGTGAGCTAGTCTTAAATAAAAATGAACAAATTAAGTGTACAAGGTAAAAAGAGGGAAATTCCAATTTTAGCTCGAATTGATGCTGCCATTTGTCAGAAAATTATGAGATCTTTCTAATAAATTTTACAATATGGTCAGAAGAGATCTGTCATATTTAAATTAATTAAATGAAAAGTATTTGCTGGGGTCCTTATAGGGTTTGAGATATAAAAAAATTGTCCTGCAAAATGTGTGTAACGTGACTTCTCCCATTTTTCCCGGTACCATTCAAATAGCATTCACGTCGAGAAAATTTTAAATGAAGGTTTTAAACTGATATATTAGATTTTATAGAAGATAATCATAAATTATATGTCTTATTTTTAATCATATTTTCTTCATTTTTTCCAAATTTTTGGGGATGGGCGTCTTCAGTTTCTGGTAAAAAAGAATCAAATAATTTAATTAAAAGTGGATATGTTTCCAACTTTATTTGAATAGTTATAATAGTAAAGTATAAAAATATCTAGTCTCCAGCAGGTCCAGCGTTAGTTATACAGTAGCCCCATGGCTTCTTTGGCGCTGACTGACAGCTCACAGCTGACTTCTGACAGTCAAAATTTAAGGTTATATCTAAATTTTGACTGTCAGAACTGACAGCTGCTAAACACATGTTTTTGCAGATCATATGGTTCGGCGTATAGATAAATAATTTGATCTGGTAACTTTTCAAAGCCGTCAGCTGTGAGCTGTGAGCTGTCAGTCAGCACCAAAGAAGTCATGGGGCTACTGTACATTCAACCACCAAACGCTGTAATCAATACGTAAATTTAATAAGTGAACTGAAATTGCTGTTATTGCTTTATTGTAGCTCATTATATCGTATTTATCGTGGCCTAACGTCCCTAAGAAAAATTAAAGTGCAGTGTTGACTTGACAATTAAGGATATTTCTAATGCATTATTTCCATTTATATATCTGGATTTTTTTTTATAAAACATTTAAAATATAATTTTCCGGAAAAAAAAATTAAGGGAAATTTTCCAAATCTTATTTCAAGCTACAGCATTTATAAGTTGGAGATAAGAAAGAAGGACTGCTGAACATAAATAAAGATAGAGAAACAGTCTAATGATATTTCCGTAAGTTTTTTTATTATTTTCTGATAAAAATATATCGTTCTTTCGCTTCCATTTCGTGGCCATTGACTCGAATTAGATCGAGCCTGTAATTTGTAACTAATTTATATCTTAAAACATCTCGTTACGATTCTGGACTTCTAAATAGGGTACAGCAATTACACCTTAACGCCCATGGTTCCTCCCAACATACACAAACTCAGTTACTACAAGGGAAATAAAATTAAAATAACTAATTTGTTTTCTTTTTTATAGATGGCTATTCGAGTAGCTTTAGCCTAGTAAGATTTATTTTCTGTAATAATAATTTACGGGGTACGAATTAATGCATCTTATGATGTCCAAATGACTTGTTGCCGACTGTTAATCACTAGACGGGTCCTGGCGAATTGAAATGAAGCACCGAAATCTCAGCGAATAGAGAGAGGGGCATTGCTATTGTAGGGTTCTGGTTGAAAGAAACTTATAGAAAAAGAAAACATTGTAAATATATATATAAAAGAATATTTCAGCACGTCTTACTACCTGTTCAAGGTATACGCATAAATGATAACTACTAAAATGCGGTAGGAAGCATTTTAGAGGTAATATACTTGTATTTTCCTGGAAGGAGATTGAGAAACCATCTAGGAAAAATCATCCTCACTACACCAAACTGGTATTGAACCCCGATCACCCGGTTATGGCATTATAGTATATTGTGAGACTGACGCCTTAGACCATGCGGCCACCAAAGAAGGAACACGTATAACTAAAAATAAAAATATATTTGCGGACCGTCAGGATCAAAGCTACGGACCACTAGTTGGTAAACATTGTATTTGTCCGCTGTGTAAGTCCCAGTCCCCTATTCGTCCTTTGCTAGCGGAAAACTCTCGGGAACCAAAGATCGCAAGGGGGTGAGGGGAGGAAAGGTCAATGGACCACGCAACTCCCAATTCTCTTCGACATAATTATCGCACACGCAAACTTCGGCTGTCACAAGCGTGGAGGTTTTCACTAATTTCAGGAGAAAGAGCGAAGTTGATATACGAAGGAGGGGAACATAGTATTTTAAACCCCCTCCCTTTTACCTTCATCGTTAAGTCCAATTTATTCCACCGATTATTACGTACTGGCTTTGTTTCGCCCCGGGAGAGTGCCAACAATAATAATTGGTCCTCGTATATTATATACATCGCTTAAGGCGGGGATGAAGGGGAAGGGATGGTAAATTTATTTTTTAGGCTTAATTAAACTCAAAATGTGACCGCCGACATAAGTCAATGTTCTGTCCGCAATACTTAATCTAAGAGAGCAGAGTTCAATTATGATATAATCTGACATCTTATCTTAACTGATAATGCTCCTGGGGGAATACGAATTCAACCCCATAAATCCTTTTAGCATTAGGCGTAATATTTCGGCTCCATGAAATAACCAAAAACTTTCTCTCTCATTTTGAACAGACTTAGGATCGTGTTTTGCCTTATATTGGGTTAGGCTTGTCTAGGTTATGATCGTGTTGTGCCTTGGGTTAGGTTAGGTTGGGTTATGATAGGTTTGAATTACTGTGTTGTGTCATACTACCCATCACTTGCTGCCTTTCTTTCATGTTGAGAAAACCTTTACTTACGACATACTATCTTACCAACCACCTATAAAGGGGTCTAGTTTGTGTGAGGAAATGTTTCTATGTTCTAAGCGTAGGTTTTCAAGCTTGATTACCGACAAGAGACGAAACGGAGTCCCTGTATCCCTTGTTGCTGTTTTGTCCACCATATCTTACAAACATCTAAGCCCTAGGGCCTAGGCTATGCGCATGTTAATCACGCTAATAGTAATGGGGATAAGTACGTTATAATTTATAGGAAATATACCTGCATTGGCGTGGAGGGTGAGTGTGAAATAATCTAGGGAAGAACACCCCCAATACACCCAGCTGAGATTCAAACCACGACTTCCACTTTACCAGTAAACCAGACTAGATGAGCTTGATAAACAGACCACGTGCACACCGAAAACCACTCCCTACATGGCGCTAGTCTACAATTGAGATACACCGACAAATCAGTTACTGTCTACTGGCGAAGAAAGTGCCAACATCTGCGGATAGAGGGTGACATGTAGTCAACACAGCGATCCCACTGGCCACTAATCTCAGTTTTCTAGACAGGAGCATGTACTATTTTTTTTATTATCAATTAGCTCCTAATTTGTCCTCACACGGTAGAGTCTGGCCTCATTACAGACCCACTGCTTCAAAAATATATATATATAAAAACACCGGAGATCGAACCAGGAACCTCTGGATCCGTAGCCAGGAACTCTTGACCACTAGATTACAGAGGCAGTCTAGGCAATACACTTCTGTGTCAAAGTGCTGACCTATAACAGTGACTTTTGTTTAAACTCGATTCTACGGCAAGAACATCAACCAAAGCCAAACACTTTGGGAAAGGGAGTAAACTAGATCTAGTTAATTTTTGACCCTTTTTAGAAATATAACTTGGAACTGTATTAGATCAGTGGGAAGAAGCATTTCTTATTTGAGCTGTAAGGAACCTTAAAAATACCTAAACAAACTAAAAAAAAAAAAAAGACTAGATCTGAGATGATGAAAATATAATTTAATCTGTGTCTATGTTGGTCAAGGTTGAGAGTCAGGTTAAATGTGTATCCATAGCCAGCCTGGTCGTAAAAATGTCTAGACTTTTGAGACACTTAAATTTTATGAAAGGAAAAAAAAATATAAAAAAATAACCATGTTCATGAACCTATCGCGTTATTTATATGGTACAATAATGCTCTTGTTTTTGTTCAGAATAAAAATAACTTGCAATTACAGTTAGGAGATATAACGCGAGTTTTCTAAATGTACAATCAAAAATAAAACTATAAGGGTTTCTGGAAAACGTTCATTATGAAAACTAGACCAATATCAGGAGAGAAAAAACCGGTTTTAAATTCGTAAATACCTGCATCGACGAGCAAGGCATCATTCTTGTCTGGTTTGCTGGTGACGATGAGAACAGGGAAAAGAATATCCCGTAATTGAGCACAAATTGCCTTTGAAGACGAAGGTGTAAGTTAGCGATGAGTTGTATAAATCATTGACCACAAAGACAGGCTTATGAGGGCTTTTAAGACACCCTGGGATTCTTATAACTATTTATAATACAATAGAGATTTTCTTTTGAAAATATAATAAACTGCTTACTTAATTTATCAAAGACATGGTCGACATTGGTGGCCTTGGTGTAAAATGGTCGTGTCAAGACCCAATGATCGTGTGTTCAAACCCAGCCGGGGTCAACGGATTTTTCTTGAGAGATAAAAATCCGCAGCCCAGCTTCCTTCAGAGGGAAAGTAAAGCCATCGCTCCCATGTCTATTGCGGCATGTAAAAGAACCCTGGAAATTATAAGAAAATACTTTACCCGGCAAAATTGATTGGACCTTTCGCTCTCGTTCATAGATATTCTCGTGTGCTGATATAATCAGTCGGTTCAGAAAGTGCACTTTAAATACACCAAATAATGAAAATATTAAATTAGCACCGCGTTTTACTACCCCGTTCAGGGTTATACGCACTTACGCTAATGTATAATGCTAGGCTGATTGTGAGATGAAATGGAGGACCTACAGTTTAACGTGGAATCCGAACCACGATGGAGGCCTGGCATTCTCCACATTCACAAGTTGTGATTAATACACGACTTGTCAGAGGTGAAGGACAGGTTTGTCAATCAGATGAATCTGTGCCGAGACCGAGGATTGAACCCCAGACTCCCAGAAAAATATTAACGACATGGCCGATAATATTTATCATTGGGAAGTTGCTGGTCAGGAGAGATGGGGTCGGAAAACGGGTGTATTTTTATGTTCTAGTATTATGTTAGTTTGTCAGTCTTGTGAGATATAATAGGTATATTTAGAAAGTATACGTTAAATAACCTAAAAAATCAACAAAAAAGTACACTAAAGTATCACTAAACGCCTCTTTAAAAAAATCAAGAAAATAATTATTCTACAATAAGGCCGTTGTTGACAGGATTGTACCATGTTACACATATGAGGCCTTTTATTCCTAGACCATACTGATTGGAAATGGCCAATGTAAGACTTAAGTGATTAATGCTCTAGAGATGAGCAGGCAGTAAAGACTATTATTATTAGTTGAAGTTGACATAGGATTATAAAATTAAACATCTTTGACCGAAATTATTTTGACGCGAATAAGTGTCTCAATGTTTATTTATTGTCTTTTAAAAAATATAAACTTTTAAAGAAGTGGTGAGTAGATTATAAATTTACAGGTAAAATTAAAATATCTTAGAGAGAGTAACATTTTTCAAACAGTGATTTTATATAGTAAAGTCCTTAAAGATAGTATCGGTCTAATAGCCTTAGTCTGTGATCAGAGTTCTCGAGTCATGGGAGTAATATGTGTCTCTGACGTAGACAAGTCCCTGTGAAGATCACTTTGTATTGGCGTGTCAAGACAAAGGTACGTGGTTCGAATCCTCTTGCGAGTATATTTTAGACATATTTCAATTTTTAGTGCGCTACGTCTTAAAACCTTCCAGACTGTCCGCATCTGTGTAGCGATGGAGGTGTAAATGAGTAAGGAAGAATTTAGAGGAAATTTACCCACATTTTCTCGAAGTGAGAGTGAGAAACCATCTGGGGAAAACACCGGGTCGGGATTCGAAAATTGAATTCTCCGTTACGGTAAACCAGACAAGATGAGACCAACGCCTTTGTACCCACCGGTACGAATGCATGCCATATTATAGAAAGATTTCTGGTTAAACTCTGAATGTATAAAGATTTAAGCTGGATTTGTGAAATACACGCATAAAAGCCTATAACTATGGTCAAATCACGATTTGAAAAACCTTTGAGAAGATATGATTATATGTTTAACATCCAACATCGACAGTACTAACATTATGTCTTTCAAAATTGGCATAATATATTAAAAATAACAGCTGTAGGAGCTATGGCTTGAGATATGAATTCATAAAAATACATTTTGTAAACGTTTTTACCTGTCAGTTAACGTGAAAGTGTAGGGGACGCGAGAAAAGGTATGTGTTTTTGAGGCTTTTATAGCAAATAAGTGACCTGGCGGTCTAAGGGTAAGTTGTCTGACTTCTGTGCTGGGGGTCCGGGGTTCAATCCTCGGTACCAGCACAGATTTATCTGATTGCCAAACCCTTCCTTCACCCCTGACAAGACGTGTATTAATCACAACTTGTGAATTTGGGGAATGCCAGGCCTCCACCGTGGTTCGGATCCCACGTTAAACTGTAGGTCTGTTAAACTGTAGGTCCTCCATTTCATCTCACAATCACCCTAACATTACACATTAGCGTAAGTGCGTACAACCCGAACGGGTAGTAAGATGCGGTGCTAATAATAATAATACCAACAACAACAATAATAATATAGCTAATATTTTTTGGCCAAAATAAATAAAATAGTTCTCCAGTATAAACAAAGAGTTTAATTTTCTTTACATGGCGATTTCAACAGTTCTTGAATATATGTCACGAGCATAGCGGCATAAGATGACAAACCTTTAAAATGAAGAGGAAAGTTTGTCATTAGATTTCAAGGCACCTATGACAGATATTTAACAACTGTTGCTATCACAATGTGAAGAAAATTAAACTCTATGTTTATACTGGAACAATATTTAATTTAATTTGGCGGGAAAAAAATTGTAATACAAAAACTGCAAAAACACTGTCCCTTTCTACCGTTCCCTACACTCCCGCCTTAAGGCTCATTAAGATCCCATTATACCCCAACTTTCTTACAAATGTACAGTACATATACGACATCGAGAAAAAAATTAATATATTTACTGTCACGTATTTATACGTTAAGTCATGTGATCCCTAGCAGTCATTTTTGATAGATAGTAATATCAATACTTATACATTTTTAATGTGTCACTTTATATTAAAAATGAATATTTCCGAAAAATTTCAAACAATAGATAACTGTGGAAGGTTGAAGACGTGGTAAGTGTAAAAAGTGTAAGAAGAAATGAAGAGAGAATTGTGTTTGACTCTATTTAGGCCTAACCTAACTATCCTTTCAACTTGGCTTCCTTCACTATCATTTACTTTATATTATTGTACAGTGTTTCGAAATTACTGTTTTACTATAAATTTAAATTACACCAATAATACAGCCAAATGTTAGCAATGTTGGCCGCAAATAAATTCTTTCGTCCGCCCACTCCCTTCCAACAGGTGTTTAGAATGTTCATTCATTTGAATATCAAGGTATATTTAAGATCATTAATACTTGTCGTGAGTAAAAAGTTGTCACTACACCAAAAAATAAGTGTGGAAGAGGAAACCATGAAACCGGTTCAAATTTGAATATTACATTCAAAATAAATTAATAGAAGATATCGGAAATGACTATCTTAAGGATTTCTCATAAATTAATGTCCGACAAAAGATAATTACCTAATCTTCTTATTTAGCACCGTTTTAAGTGTATACTGGTCTAACGTGTTGTTATCTCAAATGAGCATCAACATCTTAGAGACATAAAGAAATCCAATTTTATTGTCAATAATATATAAAGAAACCTAATAATAATAATAATAATAATAATAAAAGTATCTTGCTATGTAAAGGCGCATCCACACTATGCCGCTTGGTAATATGAAATAGGTGGGGACGTGCAGGTCTATGAGTCAATGATCAGTGTTGTTTTGTTTGCGCTGCACTATGGAATGTTCAAACGAGCGAGCTATTAGCTTGATTGATCTATATCGCAGTCGTCCTGTTCTATGGGACTGTGTACTGAGCGAATATAGAGATCCTAATAAACGACACGATACCCTTATGGAACTCGCGGTGTCTTTTGGTGTAGGCAATTTTTCTGAGCAGAGTTTCAAAGTCAGTACTTGACATTCATAAAAAGTTTCTGAATTCCTCCCTGCACATATGCACTCGAGATTTAATAGAACTATATCGTACAATATCAAGCCCTTCATCAAATCATTTCTTCCAGATCTCCTTCGACTGAACACTTGGGCGTACCTAAAATCTGCGCTTTCGAGGTTTACGACACTTGGTACGTAAAATGATCAATAAAGCAGCTGAAGCAACTAGAACGTCTTCCTCATCGTATATTTTCAAGGCTTACTGCCTGCCCATGTGTGGACATCCGAAGTACTTTTAACAAAGCCGATCGGCTTTGCCAAGCGGCGATGCCGATTTCTACCGATCGGCATAGTGTGGATGCGCCTTAAGACTTAGTTGGTGCGGTTGTATCTGAGTGGATCTATTTTGCTTAATGCGTAGAAAAGGACGTCCTACGGTGGCGTGGCGGTTTCTCACAAATAAAACCAAGTCGATGAATCAACAAAAAGAATCTTGCCCACGGGATGTTTCCTCCTTAAAAGGGCACAGAATTGATTGAAGAAATTAGCCAAGAGTCGTCTCGTAACAACAACCAGTTGTGTTAGTGCGTCAGAGTAGCACTCTTGTGAATAAATAAACTAAAAAAAAGAATCAGTTTTTAAGTACGACTTTATGTAAAGCCTAATCTATACACTAGGTATAAGCAAAAATTCAATAACTTCTACTTTGTTTAGAAAATATATTAACTCACTTATTTGTGAAGAAAAATAAATGGTACAACATAATTGCACACACTTTCCCATATTGCGTATTATATCTTGAAAGATAAAAAAAAATCAATTAACACGCAGGTTTTTCTCATAAAGACAAAAGCATCCTCTTGTTAATCTCAATAAATACTCATTATATACAATTATTAAATCAAATTGTTCAAATACTTTAAAACAATTTTCAAATTTTCAAAGATAAGTTACTTGTAAACTATCCTAAAAATATTAAAAATTCAAATTTTACAAAAATCAATCCTCGGTAAACTACTATAAAATACATTGTTTATAAAACCAAATTGAGTATAATTATTTGTAATGTAAAAAACTTAACAGATACCCGTTTTGAAACAAACGACTAGTGGCACTCTAAAAAAATCATCCTTAAAAAAATCGTCGTTAGTAATCTACGCTTAAAGAAATTTCCCCCTGGAAAAGTCAACTATACACTTTTGTTTGTCATTTCAAACAAAAGTAAACTATACACTTTTGTTTGTCATGTCAAACACTCACCAGATATACATTATAAACAAAACGGTTAGAGCCGTTATCAAATTATTTCATATTTTCGAAAATCACTCCTCAGTAAGCAACACTTAACAAATTTTTACACAAAAACCATATATACAGTCTAAATTGATTGGTTAATCACTTCCTATATACATATATATATATATTAAATCGTTAGAGTCATTTTCGAAAAATTTGGAACTAATAAAATAACACCCATCAATAAACCACCCTTAATATGAGGGCTAGTATAAAAATCAAAAGAACGTCCCGAGTTATTACTCTAATAACATTTATATATCAAGTCCAGTGTGAACAAAATCCATCATAACGTCTCAGATCTATGACCAGAGACAGACAGACAGACATGGGGACAAAAGGAATCGTAACATCCACTTTCTTGGGTTCGGACACACATAAAACGTAGATTTCTCATAATCTCAAGGTCAAACATTTTCACAATCACAATCACGATCTTTGGATATGGGAAAGTATAAAATAGCCCTCAACAGTAAAAATACTGTTCAGTTTTTGTAAATGTATATTTACCCTGAAAGGTTATACCTTGTCAGGTTACACCATGTTACACTTACAAGATAAGGTTATACTGTAATTGGTTAATGTAAGACGGATTTCACCCTTCAGGTTAAACGGAGTGTACATTACAAATATTCATACGAAAAAATGTGTATAAGTAGTATAGCTATGATAGTAGTTTAAATTTTAATTACATGTTACCTGCTTCGGTGGCCGCATGATCTAAGGCAGGGATAGCGGAACATTTCCGACCAGTGTGCCACTAGTGGACTAGCTGAATTTTTAAAGTGTCAGGTGTGTCACCTATTATTTACGTTTTTACTTTCTCGCCAACTTACAGGTAGAGAAATTATTGTGATCGTAAAAAAAAATTAAACTCAAGATTTTGATGAATCTCGACGTTTTATGACACCCCGAATAAAAAAAAAATGTTTTTGAATTCCCGTTTGTCTGTCTGTATCTCCGACTAGAGTCTAAACTATTTTACCGATCGAGCTAAAACTTGGTATCGGGGATTTTCATAAGGTTGCCCCGAAAGGGCGGAAAGAGAAAAAATCGATTTGATCAAAGTCAGCTTTAACGATTTTGATTAAATTTAATTTCTAAGCTTTAATCAATATTACAAACCAAATGGCTACTCTCAACTTATCGTCAAGATTACTTTAAGGGTTCCGGTCTGATGCCTAAATACTATTTTTTAATATCATCATCTACGTAAGTATTTGAAATATGAAATTACCTATCATTGCATATATGTGTAAATATTTATATAAAACATCTTTTACTTGAGATATATTTCAATAAAACAAAAGTTTCCAAGCTATACACAAATATATTTTTCTTTTAACTTTGCCAACACTTTAAGGTAAAGTATTGCGACCGTCAAAAAAATCCAGCCTGAAATGTTGATGGATGTCGACGTTTCATGACCCCCCGAACCCTAAAAAGTGTTTTTTTCAACGCCGTCCGTCTGTGTCTGTATAGCCTTAAAATTAATAGAAGTTTACTAAAGACTGAAACGAGAAAAAAATCCATTTTCTCAAAATCGGCAATAACGATTCTCTCTCATTTTATACTCAATAGTCAATAATTACCTATTTTATTGGTCAAAATTTATAAAAGAGAAATTTAATAAAAATGCGATAACCATAAGATGTGCATCCCCTAGTAAAATATAAAAATGTTAATCTAAAGTCAAAATTTGAGTACGAAGTTTTGACCTTTGGGGACCCAATATCGATATTTTTTATTGGTCTAAATATACAAATGAAGATGTTAATTCTTTAAAAATAAAATTATGAATTTAAAACCACGAGTGAAAAAATGTGTTACGTATGTATAGCGCAATTTTTTCTCGGGTTCGCTAGTTGAGTAAATATCTTAATTTTTTAAACAATGGAGCGAGAAAGTCCGTGAGGAGTTCCGTGCCATTTATTTTAATAAGGGCTTGAAAATCAAATTGTATTTTTTAATACTCCCTAGATTTTAGAGAGGGACGAGTAACTAAAATGTCAAAGTTAGTGTCTTAGTCAAGATTAATTTCAATAACCTAAATAAAAGCTAGGTGAAAAAAAAGACAATTCGATATATGTTAAAATCAAAAACTTAAATATTTTTTTCTAAATTAGTTTGAAACGTATTATATTTTGCTAGCCAAGATAGGTTAGATTCACAGCTTATTATCTTCCACAACACAAGATGCAATCAGTACATGCCAAAACACATTTTAGGCGTTGACTTCACAAAGTTTATTGTAACAAGACCTTGCATGACCTGGCTGTCGAAGTATTAGACTTCAAATATTATACCACTTTGGGAGAAGTTTTCTTTAATGTATATTTTGTTCTTGTGTAGTGTTATAGAAATATTTTCCTCGCATTGGGAGCTATTTGAAGAATTATGGTTTTATTAGTTGTTAATTGGGTGCTAATTGATGTGTTTCTGTTTAATTAGCTGATAATTGCCCCGTGATCGAGCACTAATTAAAGCGGTACGGTACCTTGATGATATAAT